>CM077266.1:18257500-18395000 GCA_039654775.1 Spinibarbus caldwelli | reverse complement strand
CGATACTATCCGTGATGCCACCAACGGAACTGACCTGTTCTTCAACATCTCCTCCATCCCGTCGTTCAACTCGTCTCTGCTGGACTGGGCTAACTTCACTGGTCTCAATGGTAAAGTCTATCATTCTACTCTGTGTTTCACTGTAGAGTTAAAAGAGTCATGTTAAGGCTTTATACTTAACAGTTTTGAATTTTGGTTAATGCTAAATTATATGATAATGTTATGCACTGCAAAAAGTGGTACCTACCTGATTTAAAGTAGTTTTGGTGGTATAAATGTATTTATTTAGGTTGATTCAGCAATATTAAATAATTTTGACTTGAATAAATATATTTATATGTATTTATGTACATATATGTGTATGTCAGATATTCTAAATATATATTCAAGCATTAAGCGATGTTTAAATAACTTTTAATGTTAAAATGTTTTAACTGACACCTGCCAAAATTATTAAATGCTATGAAAGTATTGTTTATTGTTAGTTTGTGTTAAACAGAACCTTATTGTAAAGTATTAAAGTTTTTTTTTTTTTTTTTTTTAATTCTGAGATATAATTTTCAGTCTGAGATTGTATTATGTATCACTGAGATCTTACGTTTCTCAGATCATGTGAAAAAAGTTTACTTTATGTTGTACGTGTTAGGAATGTGTATCAGATGAGTAGTTTTTTTGCTTGGATGAAATTTGGTAACTGTGATTTTTGTTTCTTATAACCTGTTTTATTTTAAAATGAAGGTGCTTGCTAGTTTCTGAGATATTTGTTGAGCATTGAGAAATTTGATTTCAAAAGACCTACAGTATATTATATCTGAAAGTTATCAGGTTAGAATTTGGGCTTGAAATGATTGTTTTGTTTTATTGAATTTGTCTCAAGCTTTCATGGTCTTTAGTTTCTGAACCACAATCAGCCAAACACACTCAGTGCGGCTCAATATTGATGGGATGCTTAACTTAATTTTCTAATCAATTGAGCATGGATCCAGCTGAAGATCTGCACAGAATATTAAATAAGAGGAATATTGGATCCCTTAAACTGTCCTGACCAGCAGTGCCTTGAAGGATTTGAAAAGTCTGATTTGAAAAGTCCTGTTGAAATGTAGTTATCCCTTATAGAAGCTTTCTATATGTGAATGGTGTGGTGAGTCTGTATGGGTGCATTTCCTCCATTGTCACCGAGTGTGTGAGAGTGTCTTTAAGCAGTGTGTGTAATGGGAATCTCCCGCTGTGGAGTTCTGCTCAGTGGAGGTAATGACAGAGAGCTGAGTGAGTGAGTATGTGTTAAGGTAATTAGGAGGAGGTTATTTTACCTTGATGCCCGTTTAATGAGCTTTCATGCATGTGGCAGTGTTGAGATCAATAGCACATACTTCCTAAACACACGCCTCCATTCATACTCGTCACACTCACGGTTATTTTCTCAATCTCTCAAACTCTCTTTCTGTGCTGAAGCTCAGCTGACAGACTGACTCATTCACTTACTGTCATCTCACATGCTGCCTGTTCCATCAGCTCTCATTCTCATGCCTGTCTTTTGTTAAGAACATCTGAATTTCCTTTCCTTTCCTTTCCTTTCCTTTCCTTTCCTTTCCTTTCCTTTCCTTTCCTTTCCCTTCCTTTCCTTTCCTTTCCTTTCCTTTCCTCAATCCATCCATCCAACCATGCTTAATTTTCTTTCTTTCTTTCTTTCTTTCTTTCTTTCTTTCTTTCTTTCTTTCTTTCTTTCTTTCTTTCTTTCTTTCTTTCTTTCTTTCTTTCTTTCTCCATCCATCCATCTTTCTTTCTTTCTTTCTTTCATCCAACCATCCTTCTTTCTTTCTTTCTTTCTTTCTTTCTTTCTTTCTTTCTTTCTTTCTTTCTCCATCCATCCATCTTTCTTTTTTCCTTTCTTTCCATCCATCCATCCATCTTTCTTTCTTTCTTTCTTTCTTTCTTTCTTTCTTTCTTTCTTTCTTCTTCTTTCTTTCTCCATCCATCCATCCATCCTTCTTTCTTTTTCTTTCTTTCTTTCTTTCTTTCTTTCTTTCTTTCTTTCTTTCATCCATCCATCCATCCTTCTTTCTTTCTTTCTTTCTTTCTTTCTTTCTTTCTTTCTTTCTTTCCTTCCTTCCTTTCATCCATCCATCTTTCTTTCTTTCTTTCTTCTTTCCATCCATCCATCCATCCATCCATCATCTCTTTCTTTCTTTCTTTCTTTCTTTCTTTCTTTCTTTCTTTCTTTCTTTCTTTCTCCATCCATCCATCCTTCTTTCTTTTTCTTTCTTTCTTTCTTTCTTTCTTTCTTTCTTTCTTTCTTTCTTTCTTTCATCCATCCATCCTTCTTTCTTTCTTTCTTTCTTTCTTTCTTTCCTTCCTTCCTTTCATCCATCCATCTTTCTTTCTTTCTTCTTTCCATCCATCCATCCATCCATCATCTCTTTCTTTCTTTCTTTCTTTCTTTCTTTCTTTCTTTCTTTCTTTCTTTCTTTCTTTCTTTCCATCCATCCATCCATCATTCTTTTCTTCCTTCATTTAGTCATTCTTTCCATCCATCCATCCATCCATCCATCCATCCATCTCTTTCTTTCTGTCTTTCTTTCTTTCTTTCTTTCTTTCTTTCTTTCTTTCTTTCCATCATCCATCATTCTTCCTTCATTTAGTCATTCTTTTCTTTCTTCCTTCCTTCAGTCACTATTTTCTTCCTTTTTTAGTCTTTTAGTCTTTCTTCCGTCCTTCCTTCCTTCCTTTTCTTCCTTCCTTTAGTCACTCTTTTCTTCCTTCAATCATTCTTTTCTCTTTCATTTCTAACTATTTATCCATCCACCCATTATTCTTTTTCTTCCTTCTTTCCTTCATTCTTTTTTCTTCATTTCATCATTCTTTCCTCCTTTCATCATCTTTTCTTCATCCTCTCACCTTTGTTTCTTTCTTTTTTTTTTTTAAAGAATCCTTTATTTTTTTCCATTTCCACCCCTCTCTCTTTCATGTTGTCTGTGTGTCTCTGTCACTCCTCTACATATCCTGATGGTTAACTTAATGTGCTCTAGACTTCCTGCTCTGTTTCAATGTACAGTTTCATTCACAGCTGTTTTGTGGAGAGAGAGTGAGAGGGAAAGAGAGATTGACAGAGAGAGAAGAAAAGAAAGAGTAGTTTTTTTTTCCTCCGGAGATGGTCATGTAGGAGGTAAATTTGCTTTTGAAGTGTACCTCTGAAAAGAAGCTTATCACAGCTTGCGTTATCTGATTTAGTGAGCAATGATAATACAGAGACTGTAGCACCATTGAGACCTCTGCTCCCTCTGTGCGTGTGTCTGTGCGAGTTAGTGTGTGTGTGTGTGTGTGTGTGAGAGAGAGAGAGAGAGAGAGTGAGGGAGTTTGGATACTACATGATCAAAACCAATACTCCCCCTATCCTTTTCCCCAAACACTGCCAACACTGCACTGATTGAAAGCACAAAACACACTCAAACACACACTGCCCGGCTCTGGGCAGCACCTCGCCATCTGCTGACAGATATGAATTTGAATTTTGCATCATGCTGTGTGTATTTGGCCTCCTGTGTGTGTTTTGAGTGTGTCTGTGTCATTGTGTAAATACATTTTGCACAGAATTACTTAGCATATTAGTATTAATTTTGCAGTAATATTATTTGTAAACTGGCTAAAATGAATATAGAATTCGATCTAATAGCTTCAGGAAGCACTTTTTGTTTATGTGCGAGTTTCTGGGTGCAGGTGTGTGTATGTGCTTCTGAGTAAATAAAGAAATGTGAGAGTATTACACCTGATACTGCTTTTCTATCTGTGCTTTTCATATCCGCGTTGATAACCAGAGAGTTTGTCCACTGCATTCACCAATACGATGTGCTGATTTCTATGAAATGAGTACTCAGCCGGCTGCTGACCCTCTAAACTAATCGAAGAAGGGGAAAATCAATAGCGCCTGATAGCTAATACAGGAAGTAATGGTGAATTCACAGAGACAGAGTCTATAGGACTCTTGTGGTAATGCATAGCTGACCAATGTGCCTACATGTGTCTACATCTGGCTTTTTTGCTGAGAATGGTATGATTTATGAATATGGTGTAAAAAAGTTTGTTTACGGGTCTTTCATTTCCTCCCTGTATATCCATTCATTTTCTAGGCATAACTAAAAAAAAACAGACTATGTATTGTCATGCAATGCTAAATAAATTATTTTTTTTTATACAAATCCTTGTGTAAAGGTACCAATCTAACCATATTTTCTGCCAAAATACAATAGGCACTACATTGAAACTGTGGTAACTTACATTAGCTACTTTTAACTAGACTACAAATAAGGGGGACAAAACTGTATACCATGGTAATCTTTTGTTAAGGGTGAGGGTAATGTTAACCAGTGTGTCTCTGTCTTTTTTTGTTGAGGATAAAATAACTTCAGTTCTGTTTTCTGCTGCAGCATTTCGATTTTCATATTTGGTGCTTTTTGATTGCAAAAGTCTCCTTTGTGTTTCTTTTCATCCCAGCTCTTGCTGAAATGAAAGTCCAGACCCCTTTAATTTGGTTTGTGTAACGTTTTCTGTTTTTCAGAATGGTAATTGACCCGACGCAAGAAAATGAAATTTTCGGTGACAGTCCAGCCTGTCATGACAGCTTATTTCAGTGACTAATCTGACAATGAATATAAATTCATGAATCTACAATGAATAGTGACGACAAATGAGTTTTGCCATGTGAGGAAGCGTATTGCACCTGAGGCCGTGGCTATGAGGTTTCCAGTGGATTCCTGTGCTTTCACGTCAACGCAGCGTCCTATTGTGCACTGAGTGTGTGAATGGGTCTAATATACACATTTTAATGAGGCCACTCGGTTTCAATATGTGTCAGAGGCAGTGACAGGCTGTCTTCTCGCTTTATAAATCTCAATTAGTTTGTTCGCCAACATACTGTATATTTGAGGCAGTATAATTTAGGTTTGATTCAGTCAGAGCCGAGTCAGCTCTTCCATACTGAGCTGTAGTTTAGTATATACATCATTTTGTATTTACGCTTAGTTTTTCATTTTCCTTTTTGTCTATTATTAATCCATACCGCAGTAGGGGGCTGATCCCATGTTCTCTAATTGGCTGTGTTGTTGTCGGGGGTAACGTGGCCGTGTTCTAATCCCGCTGTGCTAATGTATGTGTTTGTGTGCTCAGAGAGGTCAAGTGGGCTCAGCCCTCTCTCATCTCACGGGTCTTTTTTCTCCCTCCGGGCTTAAATAAGGCATCTTTAGGGCAACAAACCTTCTACATTTATCATGCTTTGGTGCTTGTTCATCTTCATCCATGTGTAGATTTGTCAACATTCTGCTGTGTGAATGAATAACTGGAATGAAAGAAGAAAAAAAGTTAAAAAATACTTTTCAGACAAATCCTTCAGAAATATATCATGGTAGTCGTACTTTATAATTCACCAAAATACCAATCTTATTTTTTTTTATTTTATACAGTAAAACTACTACTCATTTGTCATAGCTTGGCGCATTTCCATTTTTATTCATTTTCAAGAGAAAAAAGGAACAAATAAAAAAATAAATGCAAAATAAATCATTGCTCTATGCGGATTCTTCAAAAACTACCACCGTAACAGTAGTTTCTGCCAAAATACCATAGATACTGCTGTAAAACTGACAGCTTGATATATTCACCAAAAATGCTAGACGAAATAAGAGAATGGAAAAAAACACTGTTTATATGGTAATTTTTTGTAAGGGGTCTTAAATTGGATAAAGATGGATAAGAACCCATTTACTCTGGCAAATTATAAAAAGGAATAACTTACAGTACTTAGTTACTCACTTGTGCGAAACCCTTGTGTGAACTTCAGGAATGTTCTGGATTCATAACTGTTGTAAATGCTTGTAATTGAGTTTTGCATAGAACTCGGATGCCTGTAAAAGTGAAGAAGTGGTTCATATTATGTTTATCAGTTGCAATTAGAAAGCTGATTTCTGGCACACATATAGAACGTTTTTGTTACTTCTAGCACTTCTTTCCAGAATTGTTTTCACTGTGACTTCTGTTGTACTATAGTTTATCAGCTAATAAAATCTTAAGGCCTCCTTCCTCAGCTGTCAGATATGCAATTTAAATGGAACAGCATGGACACCCTTCCAGCTATGTTTATTCATAATACAACCTGGAATGCAAATCAGCCCCACATCTGTGCCCATTCCAAAGGCTTCCACCGTCATTAACACACTAATCATATGTGCTGAGACACACACACACACACACACACACACACACACAGTTTAAAAGTGACGTGACAGAGGTTAATTCCTCAACCACCCATCATTAAATCTGACCTTTTCACTGCAGCCTGAGACAGTTCAGTTGGTCAAGCTTTATATCAGCAGAGGAAGAGAAGATAATATCAGATAAAGAGACTATCTATCTATCTATCTATCTATCTATCTATCTATCTATCTATCTATCTGTCTGTCTATCTACCTATATATTGTTCTATCGTTCTATTTGTCTGTCTATCTATCTACCTATATATTGTTCTATCTATCTATCTATCTATCTATCTATCTATCTATCTGTCTGTCTGTCTGTCTGTCTGTCTATCTATCTATCGTTCAATTGTTCTATCTATCTATCTATCTATCTATCTATCTATCTATCTATCTATCTATCTATCTATCTATCTATCTATCTATCTATCTATCTATCTATCTATCGTTCAATTGTTCTATCATTCTATCGTTCTATCTATCATTCTGTCTGTCTGTGTATCTATCTACCTATATGTTGTTCTATCTATCTATCTATCTATCTATCTATCTATCTATCTATCTATCTATCCATCCATCTCTCGTTCTATCTATCGTTCTATCTGTCTATCTATCTATCTATCTATCTATCTATCTATCTATCTATCTATCTATCTATCTATCTGTCTATCGTTCTATCTATCGTTCTATCTATCTGTCTGTGTATCTATCTACCTATATATTGTTCTATCTATCTATCTATCTATCTATCTATCTATCTATCTATCTATCTATCTATCTATCTGTCTATCGTTCTATCTATCTGTCTGTTTGTGTATCTATCTATCTATCTATCTATCTTATCTATCTATCTATCTATCTATCTATCTATCTATCTATCTATCTATCTATCTATCTATCTATCTATCTGTCTGTGTGTCTATCTACCTATATATTGTTCTGTCGTTCTATTTGTCTGTCTATCTATCTATCTATCTATCTATCTATCTATCTATCTATCTATCTATCTATCTATCTATCTATCTATCTATCTATCTATCTATCTATCTATCATTCAATCTGTCTGTCTGTGTATCTATCTACCTATATATTGTTCTATCGTTCTATTTGTCTGTCTATCTATCTACCTATATATTGTTCTATCGTTCTATCTATCGTTCTATTTGTCTGTCTATCTATCTACCTATACATTTTTCTATCGTTCTGTCTGTCTATCTATCTATCTATCTATCTATCTATCTATCTATCATTCTATCATTCTATTTATCGTTCTATATGTCTGTCTGTGTATCTATCTACATATATATTCTTCTGTTGTTCTGTCTATCATTTTATTTGTCTCTATCTATCTACCTATATATTGTTCTATCGTTTTATCTATCTATCTATCTATCTATCTATCTATCTATCTATCTATCTATCTATCTATCTATCTATCTATCTATCTATCTATCTATCTATCGTTCTATCTATCGTTCTATCTGTCGTTCAATTGTTCTATCATTCTGTCGTTCTATCTATCGTTCCATTTGTCTATCTATCTATCTATCTATCTATCTATCTATCTATCTATCTATCTATCGGTCTTTCTGTGGACATAATTGTATCTATCACACGCCACTTCTTTTCTCCTTCCACCTAATCTATATGTCTCTCCATCTGTCTCTCCCTCTCACATTATTTCAAGCGATTTCTCTCCCCTACATCAGTCCTTCAGACCGTCAGGCTATGAATAACATTGTGAGGAGTGATGTGTCATGTAGCAGCAAATGACTGTCATTTCTGCTCCTGGGCGGACAGATGAGCTCCCTCAAGCTTAATCAGACACAAACTTATTCACTCGATATCCTCCACAACTCCTCCCTGTCGCTGACAAGCTAATCCAGGGTTTTAATAGCCCCCGTGGCTCCAGATGATATGCAGAGTTATGTACATATCAAAACGTGCATGGAAATCAGTTACCGACTCCATCTGCATGTGTGAAGGTGACTAGCGCAGGAAAGGCGGGTTCTCCAAAGACCTGGCAACCCAACGGTGTTCGCATGCATATGCAAATGACTTCAAAATGACCCTTCTCAACTTCTTCAGTAGTCTGAGGATTTTAAGAAGGGTATTGCAGACGTGGGCTTGAAGAAGGAAATAGATGTAGATAATCATATCACAGTAATTAAGTGCCCCCATGTTTAATGTACATACCATAGGTTAAATATGATTTAAATTCAATTAATGCTCTCCATTATTAATAACTAAAAGTAGTAGAATCAGATTTAATTTAATTAATACTTAGAATGTGTGTTTGTGTGCTTGTTTATGTGTGTATAAGTGCAAAATTATGTGCCTCAAGTAAGATTAATGACAGTGGTCCTGTCCTGTTTTTTAAATATTAACCTGTCAATCAACCTAGCAGTGTTGCAAATAAGTATTTCTGTCTTTCTGTGACTATATTACACTCTGTATGCTGATACCATTACATCGCATTCAATGAAAATCCCTCAAAAATGTATTAGATATTTCAATTACAGCACTGTATATTGAATCAATTTATTTGTGGCAGAGTATTTCAGCTGTGAGCCGAATTGAACACTGTGTCATTCCTTGTTGTACGGTCCTTTGGGGGAAACTCAAGTAGGCGTGAAGTCAATGAAAGTGTGGGGCTCACTGTGTCGATGACTGAGGGGTCAGGGAAAGGGGTCGTGACCCCAAACCCTCCTTCTTATCGTTACATAGAGCTGAGTTCATTTATTTCTCTCTGTCTGACACAAGTCAATGACAGAAGCCCATGCTGCCTGCTGCCAAGCGGTCCGGTCCACAACCCTACACATCTGCCCCTCTGCTTTCTTATGCAAATGAGGGTGATTCCTCTAGCCATAATGGAGAGCTTCGTGTATATACACACAGATGTTCATAAGTTCACTCATGCACACACATACTTACATTTGCATACATTTATGCCTATTAAAATCACATGCATTTATGCATATTAAAACTATTGTTTACAGAGCTAAATGGAGGGACATATAGAATGAGATCCATTTGCATGCACATTACCAATATGGTAGTTTGTAAAAAGCAAACTTCTTTTTCCATTGTCTGCGCTACTGCAGACTGTGTGGACAGAACCATCATGAATATTCATGCAGGCACACTGATTTGCACAAGCGGTTTAACAAATTAGATGTTCTTTTTGGAAGATTAGTTGAAATAATTTCACTGTGACGAGTAAATGGCATGCAAGATTAGATGAAAGCACTGAATGTTTATCTCATAACTTGTCCTAAGTTTTTTGATAGATTTCAGCATGTTTACATAAATGTTTTGAAAACATTGACAGTCAATATGCAGAAAGTGATTGTGTTTAAGCATAGAATCATTTTTGTAATTCATATTAATGAACATGAATATATGTGTGTGTGTGTGTGTGTGTGTGTGTGTGCGTGTATGTGTGTGACCCTGGACCACAAAATCAGTCTTAAGTTGCATGGGTATATTTGTAGCAATAACCAAAGAGACATTGTATGGGTCAAAATTATAGATTTTTCTTTTATGCCAAAAATCATTAGGACATTAAGTAAAGATCATGTTCCATGAAGTTATTTTGTAAATTTCCTACTGTAAATATATCAAAACTTAATTTTTGATTAGTAATATGCATTGCTAAGGATTTCATTTGGATAACTTTAAAGACGATTTTCTCAGTATTTTGATTTTTTTTTTGCACCCTCAGATTCCAGATTTTCAAATAGTTGTATCTCGGCCAAATATTGTCCTATCCTAACAAACCATACATCAATGGAAAGCTTATTTATTCAGCTTTCAGTTGATGTATAAATCACAATCTAAAAAAATTGACACTTAAGACTGGTTTAAAAAAAGTCTAGTCAAAATGACATGTATATACATAAAATAAATGGATTAAATACATTTTTAAACATTAAATATATTTTCATTTTTGTACATGCATATTGTGATTACAAATGGTAAAGACCTTCATAGAAAGTATGTAGTATGAAACTATGTACTTTCTTATACATCTATATTAATTTTAGCCTATAAATATATTGAGAAAAAATATCATGGACATTATTTAAACCATAAGTCCCTGTAATATTTATTGTGATGTTCCATAAGTAGACGTGTAATGATAGATTATCATGTGCTGTGATTTATGGCTGTGGATTTTTTTTTTTTTTTTTTTTTACCATTGGGCTATTTTAGTCTTTGTCAGGATGTGATTGCAGTGGGTATTGATTGATTAACTTGTATCGCTAAGAGCCCACTGATTAGAGAGAGCGCGGACAGGATGGATGAATCTTTCTCTCTGTCTATTGAGAGCCGAGGCCTGCAGTGAACCTCTTCCAAGCCAATCAATGTGTATTTCACACTTAAACACTAATTAAGTCGTTAGAGGGCAGCAGTGTCAGTCCTGCTTGGGTGCTTGCACACACCACACATCGGAGTGTGTCTGTGGGGTGGGGGGGTAACATATACGGCTCTAATAATCTGACTTATAATCAAGGATATAATCAATTAAGGACTGCTGCAGATCTGAGAAAACAGTGAGCATAAACAACAACAGTAAACTAATCTTCACATGCTGTGCTGCTGAATAATTACACATCGAGCTGTCACATAGCAGCAGATAGAGTGCAGAGTCCATGCTTGAGAAATTAAATTTAGAGGATGCTGTCGCAATAGTACACTGATGGTGACACATGCTGTTAATTTTTTAAATCCTCAGCCATAAATCATAGCACGATGAAATATTGTTACACGTCAGCTCATGTATCTGCAACATCATTAAATATAGTACACAGGTTTTGATTTATAATGGATTAAATTTGTATTGAAAAATAACAAGTCCATTTTTTGTGTTAGGTTAAAATGTGTTTAAAAGAAAGTTTGTTGGTGTGACCATTTCTTTGAAGTTTTTCACCATTTTTAATTACTGTTTATTTTTTTGCAGTTGCTCTTAAATAGTCCTGCTGTGAGACAAATTAATTTTTAAAGTAGAAAATATGCAGGTAGACTCTCAATTAATATGAGGTCTTAAAAACGGCAAGAATAATCTTTTTGAAATAATGTAGAAGGATGCCACGGTATTAGTTTGCGGCTGATCTGTGGTTAAAAATTATTTCATTTTTCAGTAAATAAATAAAATAAAATTAGTAAAGATATGTGAAAAGCTGTTAAAAACTAGTGACAGGTTAACAATGCATTGACTGGTGTGTTTTTTTTTTTTTCTCCCTTGTTTCAGTGAATTTTTAGTGGTGTTTGCTATGGGAAGCCGCACCATTATTATTGCTTATACTTAACCTTAACCTATTAGTATTAAACTTTTGCTCTGACTTGCACCATTTGTGCTTTAAACATAATAAGCTAACTAGCAATATTCTGGTAACCACCTATAACGTCATAGCAACCAGTAATTGTGAGTTTTATCTAATAATTTTCTCAGAATTGCATTTCACAGAATTGTAAGATATAATCTTGGAATTGCAAGTTATAAAGTCAGAATTGCAAGATATAATGTTGCAATTGCGAGTTTATATTGCGCAATTATGACAGTTTATATCTCACAATTCTGAAAAAAAACACAATTGTGGGTTTATATCTCGCAATTCTCGCAGCAAAAACAGAGTCAGAATTGCAAGATAAAAGTCGGAGTTACTTTTTAAAAATTTTTATTGAGTGGCAGAAATGGGCTTTCATAATGAAATGTATTTAATCTGTAATCAGACACTTCATAGTTTCACTATAATGGTCTGTAGTTGATTGTTTAAAGAAAGGGTGTGTTCACCTGAGAAAGATACTACTGTTGGCAAAACACTTGATTAGTATTCAGTCTCTGTGATACTGCAGAGAACCTGTAAGATCCTCAGTGTAGAGGATTGTGGGAAAACCTTTGCAGCATCCTCACAGTGCTGAAAATCCCGACAGGGCTGGAGAAAAAGATAGAGAGAGACAATAGCACACATTACCCATAATGCTGGAGTGCAAATCAGGTGCAGGGCAGAGGGAGCTTGAGTACCTGAATCAGAACAGAATCTATTCTGCTGAAAGCAGCCAGATCCACAACCAACAATTCAAGAGAGAAGAGCAAATGGAAAGACTTCGAGTGGCTGAGAAAGAGGGGGTGATGGCGTCAGAACGGGCAGAGGCCGGCAGAGATGCCCTCTGTGTCCCAGCATCTGATCGAAATTTAATAAGTGTATTAGGATTGGCAGCTACACTCTCTGGCTGCCCTGGACATTAGCATAAAGCTATTTATTAGTCTGATTTCCCTGGCTGAGAGCGACCCGGCTCCAACTCGCTCAGGGAGCACGCGTTGCCATAGCAGCGGCAGAGCGGAGTGGCCAAGTGTTAGGAGAGGAACGTGCGAGAGAATCTCGACTAGTCATTTTGCCAGAGGACGACGAAAGTGGGGTGGAAGGGATTGAAACGAGAAGGCAGGGAGGATTAAATTAAAGTTAGATTCAGGGAAAAGGTCGTATCCAACTTAGTCCAGCTGTATCACCTCTGGGAGAGCTTCGGGGGATGATGCCATCCAATAGCTCACCTGCAAAGGCCTGGGATATTGTGTTCTAGAGCGCTTTTGAGACACGTACAGCATACACATTTAGATATCACTCTTAAAAGGTTTCAAGAAGACTTGATGCCGTAGTCAAAGCTTTTTTAAAGTACATGGATCTTTAGAAAACCATCTACAGTATGTGTCAGTTTCACTTTTTCTCTCTTAAATATACTCACCCTCATGTCACTCTTTGCCATAAAATGAAAGTAGTTATTTGTGGATCCTGTCAAGCTTCAAAATAGAAAAAATAAATAAATTATTTATAATAAAATAAAATATAAAACAAAATAAATCAAAATAAAATAAAAACAAACCAAATAAAATAAAAGTGTCCTATATGATGTGCAATACTGTTTGAAGTCTTTTGAAGCCATATAATAAGTTTTGGTGCTTCTGACAAGATGTTTCTGGTTTCAATGGTTTGAATGATATGAGGGTGAGTAAATGATGACAGAATTGATACATAGAATCAATACACAAAATCAAAGAGTAAGCTAAAGTAGTACATAAGTGTTATTTTAGTATTATTTATATACTATTATTTATGAATATATAAAAAATTTTTTGTTTTGATCACTTTTCATTTTCATTTTAATTTTACTAATTTTGTGCTTTGTAATTTTTATTCCTTTGTTTTTAAAATATTTCTATTTACCTTCATTTTTCCCGTTATAATAATAATAATAATAATAATAATAATAATAATAATTATTATTATTATTATTATTATTATTATTATTATTATTATTATTAATTTCAGTTAGTTGCCAAGGCAATATTTCTCATTTAAGTTTAAGTTTTCCATTTAATATTTTATTTTATTTACATTATATTTTATTTATTTTTTATTTAATTTTTTTTTTATTCAATTAAAGGTTTTTAATAGTTTCAGTTAATGATAACACTGGTGTCTGATTGTGGTAGTGGTTCCATGATTAAGTATCTTCAGCTGTTTCTTAAAGGCTGTAATAGGTTTCTCAACAAAGGGACAACAACAACAACAAAATAGTTCTGTTAAAGCCACTTGAACTTCATGGTGGTGCTTACTCACTGATTGCGGAGGACAACACTTATTGACACTAGAGCTCATTTAGTGAACTTTCCCAAGATATAATTAGCAGGAAGTTTGTTTAATGAGGAAAACAGAATGTTCTTATGTATCTAACATATGTATGACCATTGAGAAATATTCTTAAAACATTTTACAACTAGACATTTCCAAAAATATTTTCACTGTATTTAACTTAATGTTAGACAAAATGAGCATTGTAATGTTATTATCACTGTTCAGAGTGTTGTGGGTTTCTATGGTTCTGGGTATCGCAACAGGTTAGGATTTAAACTAATGAAAGGTTGTTGCAGGTGACTAATCTCTGATTCTCTTTCACCGTTTCATTGTCCTGCACCTTTGAGAGTCCACATTAGCCTCCTGCTGCGGCCAATTACAGTGCTAATACCGGACCTGAAGGTTTCAACCCCAGCACGCCACTGAATGTAGGAAGGTTTTCAGGTGTATGTGTGATTGCAAAGGAGTGTGTCACCACTGATGACTGTGTGAACCAAAGTGCTTCTCCTCTCCTTTTCCCATGTGTAGATAGAGGGATAAGATCTGGTCTGACTCACACATCTGTAATGAGATTCGACGGCTCAAAGCTCATCATTATTCCACTCTTAAAGTGTATTAGGTGAACTCGTTCTCTCTCGCTCTTCCTCCCTCTCTAGCTCTCTCTTTGTCCCACTCGCTTTCTTGGGGTCATTTTCAGTCACACTTAATTTAACGCGATTATCCTCCAGCGCGACTCAGCACAATCTCAAATGTGTATAATGAAATGTTGAGACACTGTCAACGAAATTTAATACAATGTCATTTTTGCTGTTTAAAGCACTACCTTTTCATGTTCATGTAGAAAGATCCAGAAAGTTCTAGCATTCAAAAGTATGTGCTATTCTCTGGTAGCTTCGCAATTTAAATGCAAAAGGTGCGTCACATTTGCCAAAATTTAGTTGGCGGAATTCCACTTGACTGGGAGTTTCGTGCTTATTTTTTTGTTTTAATTTGTTTGCCCAAATTTCGTTAATGTGACCACATCTTAAAGGGATAGTTCACCCAAAAATGAAAATTCTGTCATTAATTACTCACCCTCATGACGTTCCAAACCCGTAAGACCTTTGTTCATCTTCGGAACACAACTTAAGATATTTCTGATGCATTCTGAAAGCTCTCTGACCCTCCCATAGACAGCAATGTAATTACCATGATCAAGGTCCAGAAACATAGCAAGGAGATCGGTAAAATAATCCATGTGACATCAGGGGTTCAACTGTTATATTACGAAGCTACGAAAATACTTTTTGTACGCAAAGAAAACAAAAATAGCGACTTTATTCAACAATTCGTCTCCTCCGCATCACCATAGCACCATTTTGGAGAGTATCCACTGAACGTAAACAGCGTATGCTGTTCTGTGTCAGCCGCACCACACGGATACACTGTTTTTGTTCAAATCAAAGCGTAAACAACGTAGAAAACGTATCCGCTAATGACAGAATTTTAATTTTTGAGTGAACTATCCCTTTAACTCCTGAATACATTTGAAATGAAAGGTCACATTTTCTACAGTATATCATCTATCATATCATATTTTTGAGATATTTAGATTCACAGATTGAATCTAAAGTGATTCAGTGGGGTGCAAAATGAGATTTTCAGACATTGATGGATAGTGTGTAGTCAGGTATTTAGCATAACTAGAAAACTGTGATTGAATATTTACCAAGGCACTTAGCTACTTGATAACTGAATCTGGCCCATTAAATGGACTTCAATAAGCACAACAGCTTATTCATTAGCACTTCTGAAAAATGCAAAAATGTTTGGTTGAGTGATAAACATGTATAATTGGGTTCTGTAGCTTTGTATAGCTTTAGCCAAATGGCATGTTATTATTGACTTCAAAACACAATTGCTTCAATAAGAAAAAGAGATTTGTCGACCTGACAAATTAAACTAAAGGACCTTTCATTTGTCACAGGAACAGGCCCTGAGGTGGACTAGCATCGCTCTCTGATGATGAGACTGGGTTTGAGGCTTTGTTCAGTTTTGAAGCAGTGAGATCACAGTGGCCATGCAGTCGACTAGCTTCAGTGTGTTTATAACTAAACTTGTAAAACTCTGACTTCTACATCTAAGACACATCGACACTCAACCCAGTAGGATGTCTGCAGTGTTAAGCCCACCCTGACAGACGGTTTTTGAGCACAGGTTGCATTTGGATTCAGGCTGGCTGTGGGGAGCTGACTTTTGAGACACACTGTCTTTATAAAAGGTCAGCATCTATTGATTTGAGTGAATAACTCATGATGGCGAGATGAAATGGTGTGGGGGCAAGGAACAGATGCACAAGACTTCTGTCTCTTCTTTGATTTGTCACATCAAACATACCTCATACATGACCTCAGCAAATGACAGTTCAGTAAATGTCAGATTGAGTTCTTCAGTGACTCAAAATAAAGGTGTTATTGTCATGATCTATTTGGAAACAATGAAAACATTTTAAGTGTCACCACTGATGATGAAGTGAACTTTTTGAGGAGCAGAAATAAATCTGAGCTTATTGGGGGCAAAACATGGCCGAAATGACCCCAAAATTTCTCATTTTATGTCTATGAGCCTATGTTGCAGGTAATTTCTTATGCTGATCTGTTTTTTCCTCTTTCTCAAAGCATCCTTGCATCATCTTTCTTTTGACCACAAGGGGGCAGTAGTGATGAAATGTTCACAGTGATTGTTAATGGACCGTTTTGTTCAGGCTGTGAACACCATAAATCTAATCAAATGTATTATTATTAGTAGTAGTGGTAGTAGTAGTAGTAGTCGTAATTATTTATTTTATTTAACTTTTTTTTATGTTTAAAACTTGAAACCTGGGGGTTTTGATACAGCTTTTTTCATTTTTCTCGAAATTGGTGGAAGGTTTTTTATTTTATTTTATTTTTTACACTTTCGCATAATATTATTGTCTAAATTTCAGTAATATCAGTACAGGCTATTTATCAAAACAGTAAAAAAACTAATGTTAATTATTTTTGCATAGTCCAATTAATATTTTTTTTATATAATAATATATATAATAATTATAATAATTATAATTATTATAATTTTTTAAGCCATTTTGTTTTTATTGCAGGAAAAGAAACATCACTTTATTGAAACACATTAAACATAAAATGAAAAGGGAAAAGAAACAAACAAACCCAATTAATATTCATGAGCAAATCCTTTGCCATTTTGTGACACCACAACCCCCTCCCAAACTGCCCCCATCGCTTTGTTTTAAAAAGTAATGCCCATGTTTCTGACATTTAGCAGATGAAATTTAGTTGAGTTGCACAATGTGCTGTATCGCCGCTTTTAAATAAATATTTACTTGCTGATATGAGACTGACATGCACACTATAGGATAAGGTCAGCTGGGCAATTAACATTTCATCATTTTAAATGTATTCAGGGATTGCAGTGGATTTCATGCATATTCCTTTTGTGTATGAAGTATGAGACAATCTGAGGAGACAGCTTTGGAAAAGCTGAGGAGACAGCTTTTATGAAAGTTCCAATCCTCCATGCGCATTGGGGTTCAGAGCTAACATTAAACATTAAGATACTGTTTAATTCAGCATATGATTTAGTCATGATTTAGCGTCAGCATTACAGACTCCCGGTAATATCATACTGTATATCCCACTGTGTGACAGACAGGTAGGCCGCAGAGGTGGATTCTCAGGGGTGCTTCGATAAATTCGCTCTTATAATTACATGAGGGGGCTCACAGCAACTTCTAAATGCTATTCTTTAAAAAGGTAAGGGGGTCTCTGAGTTCTAAAACCAGCCTAAGCTGGTTGGCTGGTTTTAGCTTGTCATCCAGCCTGGTCTTAGCTGGTCAGCAGGGTGGTTTTAGATGGGTTTTGGCCACTTCCTCAGCTGGTCAGGCTGGGAGACCAGCTGGAACAACCAGCTAAAACCAGCTACTTCCAGCTTAAACCAGCTTAGTCCAGCCAACCAGCCTAGGCTGGTTTTAGCTGTTTTTTTGTTTTTCAGCAGCTAAAGCATTTACCATTCAAATTAAAGAGAAAAGGGAGAGAAAGAGAGATGCACTCGTCTCTCTCTCACTCACCACACCGTCGCTTTGCATTTAAAAGACCCAAAACTATACCTCTGCACATGAAAGAAAATGTCAGGGTCGGAGTTCGCCTCAGATAGCGGCGCATCAAAGAGGCCGGTGACTGCGTGACATTTCGGGGAGCTCGTTGGCCAGTCCCACTGTGGTGGCCAGACAGACGGAGCCGGAGCCGGGCCAGGGGACCAGGTATTAACCCCCAGACAGCCTGATGCACTTCAACCCAGTGGGAGATTGAGTCTGGATAGCGCTGGTCGATGAGAAGGCTTGCAGGCTATTAAAATACAGCACACTGCGGTGGGACGCCGGGCTTTTGTTTATGCCATTGTTGTTGTTCAAAATACGGCTCTTAGAAATGCCAGAGTTTAACCTTATTATTAGTGTCAGAGAGAGAGAGAGAGAGCATTTGTGCTGAGTTGACTATGAGAGGATGTCGCTCTCTTGTGGCCAAATGATTTCTGTTAGTGAAGAGTTGAGTGTTTGTAGTACTTCAAGATGGGCACATGAGGGCGCAGAGCGACAACTCAAACCAGAAATTATTAATGCAAAACAAGTGCATTACATTCAGCTACACTAAACAAGACATTCTTTAAAATGTTTAATGGTTAAATTAAAAGTTAATTTACAAATACAATGAAATAGAATGATTTGAGTATAATGCATTGAATAAATGGCTCATACGCTGGTTAATAACAAATGACAACATTTTGTCCTTAAAGTGCTGTTCATTTTGTTGCTGCTCATAGAAAATATCCGTGTACAAGTTATTCCTCATTATTTAGACAGATGCTCAGAGGAATTCCCAAGAGATTAATTAATTTCACATTCTGCCTTCATTATGTAGGCTGCTTTCATCACAATGCCCCAAAGAACCATTGGAAGGGGGGAAAAAAAGCAGTTTGCCCACATGGCCATCAGATGGCAACATATTCACACAGCTAGCAGCTTGTCTGTGGTGTCATGGCAATTTTTTATTCCATTATTCTTTTCCTTTGTGGAAGTTTAACCCATTCAGACCCACTATCCATTTCAGTGAATCAGCTTTTTCCACCGTGACACCATATGATGATCATGACTCAGCCACTTAATATAGTAAATACAAACGAAATACCTTATCGAAGGATATATGAATTACTATGAAAGATACAATTCACACATTATTAATTTTTATTTATTTTTTTATTATCATTTATGGCTGCATTTAGAGTAGACATAAAACTACTAAATATGTTGTGTGTATACATGTTAAACCTAGAAATTTCTGAAGAGTATGAACATATTGTAGTAATGTATAGGTGGTTGTTTTCCTCATCACTCGAGTGTGTTTAATGCAGCTGACCAGTAGAGCGCAGCACAACTTTGTCTGTGTTTGTAATAATGAGCCATAATTAGGAACAGCTTCCCAAATGGTTTGTCCTTTAATCAATATTCTATAAACATAAATGATTCTTAAAAACATTTATTGCTTTTTTTTTTTATCTGTCAATTACAAGGAAGTTAATGTATGTCAATTAAACACACATGCATTAAAAATGCCAATACATACTTAATTCTTAGTGTGTGAATTGATACTAATTCGTACATTGTGATTAGGATTTTTTTTTTTTTTTTTCACTATACTCAGTGTCTGAGTTATAATCATCATACTGTTTATTATGAGTGATTGTTTTATTTACCAAATATTAGCAACTGAGATGAGTCATCATTTCCATGTTCATCTAGTTTACTCCAAATCTATATTTAGAGTCCAATTTGGGCTTTGATGCTCAGCTTAGCTTGCCAAGCAACTCGATGCTCATTTAAAAAGAGGGTTGTGTGCACAGAAAAGACAGTTTAAACAATCTGTAAGATGATTAAACTCTTCATAAGATCATAACGACCTCTTTAACCCCACAGCGTAACGTTTTACTGCAACCAACGCATTTAAAGATTTGCCATGCACAGTATATCTGAAAGAACTCCAACTCTTTTCACTGAGACTGAATAGTCCTTTTAAAGAGTAATAGGGTGTTTGGAGTTTGATTTTTGTCCTTGGGTTTACCACAAAGCCTGTTGAAATAAAATTTCTTATAGTGGCTACTAACCTAAGCTCTATACAGTCTCTCAGACTGACCCTGGATGTCTCAAATTTCATTTAGTAAAATAATTGACTTATTAATTTTAATAAAAACGCTGTCACGCAGGAACAGACGGTGCACACTGAACCAAGAATATGCCAGTCACTCTACTATTATACATTCTGATGGATGTGATTTCTGGGGTTTTGTTCCTCCAAGCAGGCGGGTCTGTGTGTGTTGATTGACAGGTGAGAGGGCGGGTTCTGGCTTGATCCTTAGTGACAGCCCCGCCTCTGTTTTGGATATCCACCTTATATCATTTACAATAGCAACATCTTTGATAAAAGAGGATTTTTGGAAGTTGTAAATGAAGATTATTGAAGTACGTTTTGCAGAAATGTACAGTTTTTCTACTTCAGTAAACACATCAGGTTTTTTTTTTCAGTGTACTGTCCTAAACTGAAAGTAATTTGGTGTAGGATTTACTTTGAAACCATTTTCACTAAGAAATCTCATGTGCCTTGAAATAGAAACATTTAAATGGTATTTTCTTGTAATATGTGCAACAATAACCTTTTATTAAAATTTACAACTTATTATTTTACATTGTAGACACAAAAACACATTCTTGCCCCATATGCACATTCAACCTCTCCTATTTCTGTCAACAGCCACCAAGGAAGCCAAACGGTGATTGATCGGCATGCATGTGCATTTAAATGTGTCGTTTTAAGCATATGTATGTTTTTGTTGTCGCAGTTCGCTCATGCATATGATTGCAGAGTTCTGCATGAGACAAACTCGTGTTGTTTTGTGTTCACACAGTCTGTAAATGCATGTCTGCGTCTTATTCTCGTGTCAAGCCTCCTGTCTTTGACCGCTGACCTGTCTGTCTTGGGCTGTAATAGGAGAGTGAGTCTCAGATGTGAATTTTAGGCATATGTGAGAGGCGCTTGAGGGAATACAAACCATCATCGCCGACCTCGGCCACTTTACACAGGAAAAGCAGTCTAGACGCCGAAAAGTGATACGGCAAATGGGAATAATATGTGGGGGATGAATTAATATATGACCTTCCTCGTATTCATAAAGCTGAATGTACTGCATAATGGAGACACAAGCGGTGGTGTCGAGCATAAATCATGTGATGATCTTTCTATATTCCTCTAGTCTTAGCAGTATAGATTTATATGGAATTCATTAGCATTTCATTGTTGGTTTGTTTCGATCACTATTTATCTTTAATGTAGCTCTATTTGTTATGAGTCTCCAATTTTATAAATGCAACGTTATTGTGGTGTATCTTTTCCTTTTCCCTCATTGGATCTTATTGATTTTTCTCCCACCATTATTGATCTTGGGATCAGCTTTCCCCTGTGCAGCTGAGTGTGTGTGTGTGTTTGTGTGAGATGGAGAAAGAGGGAAAGGTCTATAGATTGTGAGATGTAGAGGACTTAGCGTTTCTGCTTTTACCTATGTGAATATTTGCTAACATATTTAGGGATGTTGATTGTTACTATTAATATTAAAAATAGTTCAATTTTTAATGACTTTATACGTACTTACTTATATTCTTAAAGGGACAGTCCACCTAAACATGAAAATCATCCTTTTCTCACCCTCATGATGTTCAAAACCTTTATGACTTTCTTTCTTCTGCAGAACACAAAAGAAGATATTTTGAAGAATGTTGGTGTACCAAACTTTCCATTGACTTCCATTGTATGGATAAAACATTTAATGGAAGTCAATGGGAACTGCCGAAAAGCCAACAGGGAAAATAAGAAAATCGGTTTCACAGTCTGTGTTACACTTCGAATTGTAAATTTAGTCAGAATTGACAGTAGAATGGCTGTCAATAAAGAAAACTAGTTGTAGATTTGTAGTTATGACATCTATCAGCAGAGACTAACTGCGCTACCCTAACCAGCTAAACCTTAACACCTTGGCACTAGCTGAACTGTTTTTAGTTGCCAGTACCATTTTAGACTGACTATTTACATTCAGTGATCATTCATTTAACTGAATAAAGAGGGTAAATTAAGTGAGTAGTATTTGGCTTGTCATTTATGTTGCAAAGCTGTTCCGGCACAGTTTATATATGTATTTTAAATATTTTTATATTTGTCTGTTCTCTCATCCTGTCACAATACCAGACACAGAAGCCAGGAACGAGGAGACGAGGAATTCACAAAACGAGAGTCTTTAATATTCCACAGGGTAACAGAGCACAGGCAGGGAAGACATTAGAGGCCTGACAAACACTAACTGAAAGGACTGTGGCTTTTAAAGACAGGATAATAAGGGAAAAAATGAGACACACCTAGAAACAAATTAGCAATCAAAGGGAGACAGAAACTGGGTCACACAGAACACATGGGGAGCAAAACACAACACAGACAGGTCCATAATCCTGACACATCCATCTACAATGATTTCTGTTACAAATATCATGTTTTTATTAATATAAATGTAATATATTTAAACAACTTTTGTCTATTACGTCAAAGCTAGCTTGTAATGTGGTGTCAGACACAGTACTCAATTATTAATTAATAATAAAATTATTAATAAAATGTGTGTTAGTCGTTTTTATTCAATTAATTTTAATGTTTAATATAAAAATTTAAAAATGTAAATAAAATATAATTAATTAAATACTGTCTTTGTAAATTCGACAATTATTTGATCAATTATTTTGTCCATTATTGGCTGGTCATGTGATCTCAAAATGGCTACCTCCATGAGGGTACCTGCTCCATGTAAAACAGCTTTTTTTAGTCTACTGATATGACTACATTCTTATGTCAGGTGCATGTACATTATTTTAAACGTCATTTCTCAGAAGTAATTACATGTAAAACCTTTTTAATGAGGGAAAAAAAAAACTGAGTGCACCTAATTGAAATGATTGCTAGCAATTTCACAGAGATTTCAAACCCATTCAGGCATACGCTTCTGTTCTGTCTAGCCTTTTTCCTGTTCCTGGCTTCTTTTAGTACTAGAGCCTTGTTTTGTAAGCTCTATTCAGTAAATGTCTGTCATTTGTGGCGCACACAATTTCTTCACTGGTACATAACAGTACACAATCAAACTCACACACACTCTTTCTCTCCATGTAGCTCAGATGTGGTCATGCAGTCTAAAGGTATTAAATTATTCCAGCCTAGCAGCCGAATGGAACTGCACGGAGAGATGACACACATACACACGCGATACACACATTTAAAAAGCTGAAATGCATTTTGGCAAAACAGCGAGAGATGATGACAGCGCCCTGAATAGATACCAATGGTTGTTATGTGTAAAATATTTCAAGATTGGTTATATTCAGATGAAGCCCTCTTTTTTTACAGTAAGAATAAAACTAACTCAACTTCCAGAAGTCTGAGCTTCTGCAAGGTTTGCTTAACACTGTAAACGGCTGGCGTTCCCTGACCAAACTGATGTTTTCCTGCTCAGAGCTCTTGGTCTTTTAACAGCTTTAGAGAGTTGTTGGGCAGAGGCTTAAAGACTTTTGCCCTCTGTAATGCACCACTGAGCACAACCCAGCAGATCCATTCTGCAGTCTTGCTCATTTCAGCATCGGTTGCCATCACAGGCACGTCCAAGACCGATCAATGCTTGGCCGATACAGTCTGATATATGTAGTGGCACTCACTCGCTTGTTCTTGCTTGAGTACGTGAAAGTGATATAGTATGTGACTGACTGATATAGATTGAAGTACTGTTATGTTATTGTCTATATAATACTGTGTAGTGAACATCTACAAGCAAGAAGAAACAAAACTGTTTTTTTTTCTATATAGATCATGACATGTTTAAGTTGTGAGATTGATGTGTGGGTATATTTTTAGGGGTTCAAGCACGCAGTGCTGAAACCCTATTGTAGTTGTTAGGATTTTTATTATGATTCTTCTGCCGTAAAACTGATTGTGCAGACCAAACCGTAAGGCCTAGAAACTTGAAACTTGGCGAAATGATAGAGCTCAGTTTGGGGAGAACCTGACAAAGACTCAGCCAAATCGGCCAATAGGTGGCACTACAGTGATCAAAAACGTGAAACTCCTAAACCGCTTGTCATAGACTTAAAATTTTTTAATATTTTTGGAATCCTTGGGTCAACATGTTTTATAGCCTAAGAAATCAGATTCGCTCTGCGAGGTCTGGTTTTTCCGCAAAATTGAGTTATGTCCAAAACCTGCTTTTGCGAACTAGTCCTAGGTTTTTCGCACGATCTGAACTAAACCAGTGCAGAAACATTCTCTGGACAGTGAATATCAGTAATTATAAAAGAAAAAGTTGAAATTTCGACTCACTGTCGCAATGGGGCGCCAAAACTTTCGAAAGTGGAGGGCCAATTTTACGAAAAAGGCTATAACTCGTGAACAAAATGAGATATCTTCACCAAACTCGGTACACATGTGTATGAGCTCAATCTTTGGTCAAATATTTAAAAAATTGTGCAGATCTGCCACTTGGTGGTGCTATAATATGGAAAAAACCCCAAAACAGCTATAACTACACAAGCGTTAGTCCAATCGACCTGAAAATTGATATGCAGTGTCTTTGTCCAATGTGCCATAAGGATCTATGAGGACATTGGCGTATCTCAAAAAACATGGCCGCCTTCGGCCAATGAAGTTTGAGCACTTATTAGACAAGGTTAACGGAAGTCGATATCGGAACAAAACTCGGTGGGCATGTTTGACTCATGTCCCTAAAGGTCTGTAAGAATTTTGAAAGAAATTGGCCACTAGTTGGCGCTAACGAGTTTTATGGCAGAGTAATCCCATGGCGTTTAACATATCCACACAATATGCATATCATTTGATAGATCTCCTCATAATGAGCAACTTTGCCTCAAGAAACATTGCTGTC
This sequence comes from Spinibarbus caldwelli, assembly GCA_039654775.1. Taxonomy (NCBI): domain Eukaryota; kingdom Metazoa; phylum Chordata; class Actinopteri; order Cypriniformes; family Cyprinidae; genus Spinibarbus; species Spinibarbus caldwelli. Next base: position 18,370,075 of record CM077266.1, on the reverse strand, counting down.
AATCAAATTGTTCATTAAATATTCACAAATATGTTAAAAACCTACTTTTGCGAACTAGTCCTAGGTTTTTTGCTCAATCTCGATCAAACTACTTCAGTAATATTCTCTGGACTCTATAGATCAATAATTATCAAAAAAATTTAGAATTTTGTCTTTTGGTTAGCTATAACGGGGTCATTTATTAAAGGGGCATGGCTAAATATACCCAAAAGCCTATAAAACCTAAACGAAGACTCAAAACTTTACGAAACTTGGTGAAAACATGTGACTGATGACTCTTAACAAGCATGCAAAGTTTCATGGAGATCGGACCATAGGTGGCGCTATAACAGTTAAAAAGGCTTCAGAAACACAAGATTTCTATGGTAAATGGCCTCAGATTGCTAAAAAAAAAATGCTCATATATTCTCACAAACCCTATATCTTCATATCATATGATAGATCTCCTCATTCTGAACAACTTTGCCTCTAGGACCACTGCTGTCAATCCAACTGTTCTTAAAATATTTGATATTATTTAAAAAAAAAACTACTTTTGTGAACTTGTCATAGGTTTTTAATTCAAAATCAATAAAACCAATGCAATACAATTCTCTGGACTCTCTAGATAAACAATTATCAAAAAAAAAAAAAAAATGCTGAACATTGGCATTTGGACATTTATAACATGGTCATTTAAAAATGTGGTCCTTATATAGTGTACCTAAGTACCTATACATCTTAAAAGAAAACTCCAAACATCACAAAACTATGTAAACTCATGCATTATATGATTCTAAACAATCATGCGACATTTTATGGAGATTGGACAGAAACTGACTTATTTAAAATCACATTTAGTCCAAGTTTACTACTTCATTTATACATACATATCAGTTTTGACATTTATGCCACATTATGACTAAATTTAAACCTGAAAAAAATCTTATATACAGGACATTTCCAGTAAACATTTTATAACATATAAGTCATTTCAAATATCTATATCTACAACATAATCTGTGTTTGTGTGTGTGAGCATGCTTAGCCTCTATTAAGTAATAGAGTGTGTCTTAAGTAATATAGTTCAACCTTTTCATTTCTCTGTGTGTATGTGTCATCATATTCTCCATCATGGATGTGTTCTGGTGTCAGTCATACATTTCACGCTGGCTGAGACCCCTGACAGCATAGAAGCCATGAAGGCCTTCAAGTGCTTGAACCCCGGTAATCGCTGCTTGAAGCTATATTTTACATTTGTATTTATTTGTATTTTTCTTTCCATCTGAAATTAAATGATTTCATTTAGAAATATTATGCATTTCTATCTGTCTATCTATCTATCGTTCTGTTGTTCTATCTATTTATCTATCTATCTATCTATCTATCTATCTATCTATCTATCTATCTATCTATCATCTATCGTTCTATCGTTCTATCATTCTACTGTATTGTTCTATCGTTCTATCGTTCTTTCTATTGTTCTATCATTTTATCGTCCTATCATTCTGTTGTTCTATCTATCATCTATCACACTATTTATCTATTGTTCTATCTATCATTCTATGTATTGTTCTGCCTCTATATCTATCTATCTATCTATCTATCTATCTATCTATCTATCTATCTATCTATCTATCTATCTATCTATCTATCTATCTATCTATCTATCTATCTATCTGTCTGTCTGTCTGTCTATTTATCTTTCTAGGATTCTGCCTCTATCATCTATCTATTCCCCCTCCACCTAAAATAAATTTTTAATTTACAATTTTAAATTCATTTACATTTTCATCTATTATCTTGACTTTTTTAAAATATCAATTCAATTTTAATTTGTCAATTGTGCACTAAGACTTAGCAATTTAAATAATCTTTTTTTTCTAACTATATGAATATAAAAGTAATTTGTAGTTAATTAAAACACACACACACACACACACACACACACTACTCCTAAATAGCACATACAAAGACGTTTTGCTAATGTGTTTCCATGGAAAAGGAAGTAGTAAACAAAGAACTCTAGTCTAATCTCAGGCTAACATTTTATTGGTCTATGGTTAGTTTCCATTCTTGTCATGTTTTGCTGCTTCCAGTGTAGACACAGTCAGTGTAAGATATGAGCTTCAGTTCACGTGTAGAGTCTCTGCAATGAACTGCTGAAATTACATTACGTTCTTTGCAGCGTTTGCATATGTATGAATGCATGTGCGTGTGTGCGTTAGTGTGGTGGTGTATTCACTCACAGGCCACTGAAAAGCCCCTAGTGCAATTTCACACTGAATCTAGCTAATGTAATTAGCAGCTCTCAGTTTTTCCTAATGAATGTAATCACCCAAATGGACAAACGGATTAAACTCTTAACTTCATCGTTTGCAGCAACGAGAACAAGATGCCATTATGCCATCTGCAATGGAGTTTGTGTGAAAAGATTAAGACGGAATTCCTACAAATTAATACATGCCTTAGCAAACCGGCGTGGACATTCCGCAACCGAGATACGATATGTAGCTTGTTATCCTTGTGGGGGATTTGTGTCTGAGCAGATAGCCGATGATGTTTCCTGGCTCTTGTTCAGGCTTAATGAGTTTGACAGGTGTTGCGCTGAACTGCGAGCAGGAAGCAGGAAGGACAGTCCTGTTCTGGGTGATTGCTGGCCTTTCAGGCTTCATTTTCAACACCTGCGGAGCAGATCTCAGATCAGTCTCTGGGGCATTCGTTTTTAAAGCAACTCTCATCCTACAGGAAGCTTGAGCCAACTCCGTAATCATCCTCAAAACAGGCCGAACGTGACAGGATGCTCCAACCGAGCTCCTGGAAAATTCAGAGGAGGAAGAGATAGTTGTGACATCCTGTAGTGGTTTGTTTGTATTTGCGTGAGCAGTGTAGAAGATAAATGACATCATATCCTGTTTACAGGTCTCTCCTGCTCTGTTCTTTCTTCTCTCTCTCCCTTTCCTCAGTTACTATCTCCGGAATCTCCCATGTGGAGCGCCGGCCTGTGATGAATCCACAAGTCCAGGGAAATGAAAGTGTTTCTTGGTCATTTCAAAAATAGAATGAGGTCCTTGAGAGGTATTAAATTCTGTAATATATTGTCTCCCGCTATAGAGGGGTGTATGGGAACTCGGAAATAAATCAATACAGAAAACAGAAGTATGGGGGTTGCTGAAATATTAAACAAGCGCTTTAAAACACAGACCGAAGCCTATTTGGAAAAGAATCCATTAGGGTTACTCTCCACAGTTGTCTGCGAAATTGAATTTGGTTAGCGAGTGGTTTGAGGACTCATTTGCAATGAAATTGAGAAGCGGTTTAATCAATAAGACATACTGTATGTGGAATGCGAAACATAAACAGGGCTGGAGGAAAAAGTACGGTGTGAGATTGAGGGATAAGCACGCCGATGATTGCCAACTCCCTTTCTCACACCCACGCGTGCCATAAATTCCTGAAGAACACCTCAGAATTGCCTTCCTGCCTTTGAAAGTATGAGTTTGAGAAATGCAATGTTCGAAATTCCTTAATTTAGGGAGGGAATTGCCCCTGAGGCTAGCGCAATGCTAATCTTGAAGCTAACCTCGGGTCTCTTTTCCCAAGAGCATAGCACAGGCCATCATATATTTCCAACTCACACAACGTTCCTGGATCAGATTGAATTCTATTCATAGTCACATTAAGTCTCTGAGGACAGCCAGAAGGATTTACGCCGTGCTGCTTGTGAATTACCTGTCCCCTTACTTAACATAATACCCACATATTTGAGTTCTCTAATAATTTAAGTTTAACAATGGCTAGAATTGATTTATTTCACGGCGTTCACCCAATAGCATATTCCAATGCGAGTTTAAGCTTCCATTCTGGAATCTTCTAAATCGTAGCCTTTGGAAATGAGAGTGCTAGTGAAGCAGAATATCTGAGAGAAACCTGCTGTTCAAGCACTTTGAAAAGAGAGAGGGAGAGTCACATCACAACACCGGAGATCCTGCGTTTTCCAAAGTGTAGCAGACATCCATTTCAAGCGGATCCACGTCACTTTCAACGAACGCCTCAGGTAGAAATCGATCTCCTCTGAGGGTGAACTTTGCTCTGGAATGTTCCTGTGGTTTGGATGCGGCAGACAAAGAGAGAGAGGGAGACAGATGGGGAGGCGAAAAAGAAAGAAGAAACTCTCTCTAGTGCTCTAAGACCACTGGCAAGTTGAAGACCTCCAACTTTCTTGATTGCTAGAACTTCATGCATTGCTTTGTAGTCATGCCTGTGGCTTGTTCTGGACCCCTGTTGTGGGTCTCTGCATCTTTTCGAATCCCTCTTTCTTTTCCCACTGGTTTAGTGTGTACTTGTACTGCCTGTAGCCTCAGTCTAGGATCAATTCTGAGCCCGGAATGTGCAGAAGTCTGTCTTGAGCTCCTCTGGAGATCAACATGTATCAGATTGCTGTGGGATATGCCAATGCTGACCTCTGACCATTTAAAGTCAATGTGAATTACCACAATCCATTTTACTTTCATATTGTGACATATTTGTGACTGGAACTGAATATTGAATTAGAACAAATGCAGGGTGGGACTTGATTTTATCCATTGGGAATGGACTGAATTAAAGCATTTTTTATTTTAAAATTGTTGATTATTTCAAAGTAGGGCTGTGCAATTAATTGAAATACAGTTTCAATTTAGATTCCGGCCTCCAATGATTATGAAAATAAAATAGAGGTAAAACGATTATTGCGCCCCATTCTGCCCCCTTTCCAGCTGTGCACTTTCATTCCTGCATAAAAGTCAAATTTCATGTGCAAATCCGTAAAATCATGTAACGTGACACTTGCAAAATGGGACGTGCTTGACTTATTAAAGTTGATTAGATTTGTTCATGTTTTTAAAAGCGCGAAAGAGAACTTGTGCTGTTCCTCAGGAGAATTTCTGTGCATGCATTCAAATGCGTAACACAGAACACGGACATGTAAAGTCAACTTTTAGCTCAAGGTGCGCGCCTAAACGGTCAAATGCACACAAAAATGTGTCAAAATGTTGTTGCTTAGTGATTATTCACATAAACCCTCGTCGGTTATGTAATAGTAATAGTGAATGTAAAGAGTTGAGAATGAAAGTACGTGTGACACAGTAAATTGGATCTGTGCGGCTCTTGTGACAACGGACTATATTCCTGCTGCTGACTGTGTATGATTATTATTAATCAAACAACTTAAATGAAGGACTTTTGTAGATTTAATAATAAAAAAAAAACAAATAAAGTTTAATTCTTACAGTGACTATGCTGTTTTATTGACATTACAGCCTCTTACATTCAATTTCTGTAGTAGGCTGTTAACTGATGCATTAAAAAACCCCTTAAAGCCCAGTTTGTTTCATTTGTATCTTTTCATTACATTTTATTTGTCCTTTGCTTTTTATTACTGACAGTTTAATTATTTTCAATAACTTTGAGAACTTTTTTATATACTTGCCAGTCTCTAAAAAGCAGATGTCATAGAAACCTTATTTACAGAAAATATATATTTGATATGTATTATTATCTTTAAATAATTTACTCATATAAAGTTTTAGTCATATTTGGCTCACTCGTAATTGTGTTAAATAATCATGATTACAATATTGACTATTGAACTATTGACTATTAAATATTGATTATTGTTTTTGCCATAATCAAGCAGCTCTATTACAAAGTACTGGATTAATTCAATTACTGGATTGCATTCATGCCTCACTGACTGTAAAAAGTCATTTAAAAGTTTTTTTTTAAGCATAAGCATTGAAATTGTCTCATGATTTGGTAATGAACTTAAAATGAAATCTTGTACAAGACATTTTACAAGTTTGATTTATGAAACCCAGAACCAATTGAATTTCCTGGATTCTTTCATGCCATTTTGTGCCTGATATTGTTTTGATAAATTCTTTGAATGATTGCTGAATAATGTCTTTGTGGGTTGTGTAATGAGCGAAGCCGAATGTAGCGGTTCATCTCAATTACTAACCTCTCCTCTTTTACGGCAGAGCAAACCGATTCATCAGCTTGTTTTATGTGGGCTAATTGCTCAAGCAGTGGTTGATAATAGAGATTGATTTTGGACATTTCCACATCACTACTACATTTTCGTAGTGAAATCAGCTTTCTTTTCCTTTCCTGAACCAAATCAATCAGCTCTCTCTCTCTCTCTCTCTCTCTCTCTCTCTCTCTCTCTCTCTCTCTCTCTCTCTCTCTCTCTCTCTCTCTCTCTCTCTCTCTCTCTCTCTCTCTCTCTCTCTCTCTCTCTCTCTCTCTCTCTCTCTCTCTTGCAAACACTTTCACTGTTTCCCCCTCATGCTGGGACCCAGTGGACCTGTTTGACTCAGCTCAGATCTTCTACATTAATTAAGATGCAAAATGTCACCAGGCACTGCAAGGTCACCTCTGTCTTTTAGAAGGACCCTTACAGGGCTATATAGGCTAGCCACCTTTATGTATTAAGCAGAAGTGATGTTCAAAAACATTAAAAAATCTTACCGATCCCAAAATTTTGACTGGTCATATGTATAATTTTTGGTATATACATAATTTAAATATATATATTTATGTATGTATATATGTATGTACAGGTATGTATGTATGTATTTATATGTATATATGTATGTATATGTGTATATATACAGGTGCATCTCAAAAAATTTGAATATCGTGAAAAACTTCATTTTTTTATAACTTATTTCAAAAAGTGAAACTTTCATATAGATTTTAGATTCATTAAATGTAAAGTAAAACATTTCAAAAGTTTTTTTGTTTTAATTTTGATGATTAGAACTTACAGCTCATGAAAGTCAAAATCCAATATCTCAAAATATTAGAATATTTCCTAAGATCAATCAAAAAAAGGATTTGCAAAACAGAAAAGTTCAAGTTCTTTAAAATATGTTCATTTATGCACTCAATACTTGGTCCTTTAGCACAAATTCCAGCATCAGTGAGGTGTGGCATGGATGCGATCAGCCTGTGGCTCTGCTGAGGCACTATTGAGCCTTCAGCTCGTCTGTATTGTTAGTTCGACTGTTTCTCATCTTTCTCTTGAAAATATCCCATAGATTCCATATGCGGTTCAAGTCAGGCATGTTGGCTGGCCAATCAAGCACAGTAATATCTTGGTCAGTAAACCACTTGGAAGTGGTTTTGGCACTGTGTGCAGGTGCTAAAATCCTGCTGGAAAAGGAAATCAGCATCTCCATAAAGCTTGTCAGGAGATGGAAGTATAAAGTGCTCCAAAATCACCTGGTAGAAGGCTGTATTGACTTTGGACTTGATAAAATACAATAAACCAACACCAGCAGACATCACGGCACCCCAAATCATCATTGACTGTGGAAACTTCACACTGGACTTCAAGCAGCTTGGATTCTGTGCCTCTCCAGTCTTCAGACTCCAGACCTTGATTTCCAAATGAAATGCAAAATTTACTTTTATCTGAAAAGAGGACTTTGGAGCACTGAGCAACAGTCCAGTTCTTTTTCTCCTTAGCACAGGTAAGATGCTTCGGACGTTGTTTCTGTTTCAGAAGTGGCTTGGTAGCCCTTTTCCTGAAGACGTCTGAGCGTGGTGACTTTTGATGCACTGAATCCAGCTTCAGTCCACTCCTTGTGAAGCTCTCCCAAGTGTTTGAATCAGCTTTGCTTGACAGTATTCTCAAGCTTGCGGTCATCCCTGTTGCTTGAACACCTTTTCCTACCCAATTTCTTCCTTCCAGTCAACTTTGTATTTAATATGCTTTGATACAGCACTCTGTGAACAGCCACTCCTTTCAGTAATGACCTTCTGTGACTTACCCTCTTTGTGGAGGGTGTCAACGATTGTTTTCTGGACCATTGCCAAGTCAGCAGTCTTCCCCATTATTGTGGTATCAAAGAACAAGAGATACCCGGAATTTATCCTGTAGGGATGGTCATTTAATGTTCTAATATTTTGAGATACTGGATTTTGACTTTCATGAGCTGTAAGCGCTAATCATCAAAAAAAAAAAAAAAAAAAAAAAAAACTTTTGAAATGTTTTACTTTACTTATAATGAATCTAAAATATATGTTTCACTTTTTGAAATGTTACAAAAAAATGAAGTTTTTCACGATATTCGATTTTTTTTGAGATGCATCTGTATATGTATATGTATATACTGTATGTTTATGTATATATGTATGTTTATAATGTGTGTGTGAGTGTGTGTGCGTGTGTGTTTGTGTGTGTGTGTGTGTGTGTGTGTGTGTGTGTGTGTGTGTTTGTGTGGATATAGATTTATAGCTACAGTGCCCTCCAAAAGTATTAGAACAGTAAAGACAAAATTGCTCTGTTGGCTGTGGAGTCAATACATTTACAAATATGATTAAATATGAATATGAGACAAAACTACAGAATGTCACATTTTATTATTGGGTGATTCAACACAGATGTTTTACCAGCTAAGAAGTTCAGCACTTTTAGAGTTTCCTCCCTCTATCTGATGTGAGCATAAGTATTGGAACAGTTGCCTCACAGGTCTTTCTAAGTGATCAGCTGTGTCCTGTTGCATTCATTCTTCAGATATTAAAAGCAGGGAATGTGTCGTATCAGTTATATGCATTACTTCTGCATTCTGAATCTTGCATTCGATGATGACACACACAAACCAGGATGAAGATGAGGGAGCTGACTTTGAGAGAAAAGCAAGCAATTTGGATGCTAAAAGAAAAGAGGAAGTCAATTAGAGCTAAAGCAAAAACAAAGGGCATGGAGAAATCAAGAGTTTGGAAACCACCAGCGACCAACAACTACCTGATCGGCTGAGAAAACAACAGTAGTTGATGACAGACAAATCATAAAAGCTGTGAAAATGAACCCTAAAAGACGTGTCTGTAAAATCACCAACAACTTCCAGAAAGCTGGGGTGATGCTCTGACAATCTACTGTCCTCAGGAGACTTTGACACAGAATTACGGATGCTACACAGCAAGATGCAAACCTCTGACCAGCACTAAAAATAGAAAGTCAAGATTAGAGTTTGCAAAAAAGCACAAAGATGAGACAGAAGAGTTTTGGAACTGTGTTTATGGACCGATGAGACAAAGACGAACCTTTATCTAAGTGATGGGAAAGCAAAAATGTGGAGAAAAAAAGGGAACTGCAAAAGATCCCAAGCATACAGCCTCATCTGTAAAGCATGGTGGAGGTGGCGTCATTGCATGGGCATGTATGGCTGTCTCTGGAACAGGCCCTCTCAACTTTACTGATGACTTAATGTATGATGACAGTAGCAGAATGAATTTGGAAGGGTACAAAACCATCTTGCCTACCAATATTCAAGAAAATGGCACCAGATTCGTTGGGAAGTGCTTCATATTGCATCAGGACAATGACCCAAAACACCCTGCCAGTTCAGTCAAGGAGTTTATCAGGGCAAAGAAATGGAAAGTCTTAGATTGCCCAAGTCGATCTCCAGATTTAAATCCGATTGAACATGAATTTCACCAGCTGAAGAGAAGAATAAAGGCAGAAACTCCCCAAAACAAGCAACAATTGGAATTGGCTGGATTAAAGGCTGGGAAAAGTATTTCAAAGGATGAGACCAAGAGTCTGGTGATGTCTATGGGTCACAGACTCACTGCTGTGATTGTGCGCAAGGGATCTGCAACTAAATAATAGCTTTTAATCTTTTATATCTACCTTATGTTCAACAGTCCCAATACTCTAAAAGTGCTGTTTTTTTTATTTGGTAAAACATCTATGTGTTGAAACGGCTAATAATAAAATGTGACATTCTGTAGTTTTGTCTCATATTCATCTTTTAATCATATTTGCAAATATCTTGACTCCACAGCCAAAAGAGCAATTTTGTTTTTACTGTTCCAATACTTATGGAGGGCACTGTATATATAGATAGATAGATATATGAATCAGGTTATGCTTGTATGCCCAAGCAATGTTAATGCGGATATTTCTGTCCCCTATGGAGTAGAGAGAGCATGCATGCCTCTGTAAGTGTGTGTGTGTGTGTGTGTGTGTGTGTGTTTGTGTGTTTGTATGCAGCGAAGACCGCAGGGAACTGTGTGGTCAAGCTGCGAGAAACCTCTCTGCATGCTTATCATCTGTTGCTTATCTCTCAGCATGCTACTGAATGGCTCTGACCTACAGGTGAGCCATACAGGCACCTCACGCAGGGCTCATAAATTACAGAGGCCTTGAGAGACTGCTGCAAACAGAGAGCGAGAGAGAGAAAGATGGAGGTGGGGAGGAGAGGTGTGAGGGTTAAAGTCTTTGTACCTGCAGCTTCTGGAGCGCAGAAGGGGCGGTCATTTCTCTCCCTTCCTCTGTTGACAGCTAATCAGCATCCGCAAATTAGGATGTATCCTCTCCGCTCCTGCACGGCTGCTATATTATTATTAGCGAGGAGCGGCGGACAAAAGACAACATCCTCGGCAGTGCAGCACAACACCCTTAGCCCTGAGCTGCATCCTTGATTTAGGCGAAGGCAGGCAAGTGTGGTGCTTTTGATTCCTGGAAGCCATTGCAGATAAGAAAGAACCATAAAACATTGTTACGGTGCTGCATTGACAGTGGGATTCTATTACTACCTCCTACATAATAGAAGCAGAGCAATCTATATGCTGGCTATTTCCTGTCAGAGCCTGCTTGAATTATACTAAAACAGTAAGACGCAGATTTGATTTAATCAATGAAAAGATATAATATAATGATATAATATAATATAATATACAGTATATTTTATATTCATATAATCAGAAACAAAAGATGATTTAAAATTAGAAAGCCTGAGACCACAATGAGATATTACTTTATAATATAGTATATCATTTAAAATACATTATAAATAAACTATAAATATATTTTTCCGTGCACTTTTTGGAAGTTGTACTTATATTTTGGGGGGTTTATCCTACATTTTTTAACCCAAAGTTTAAAAATACATGGATGGAAAACTTAAATTAGTGAAATTAATTACGTATTAGTCAGAATATGTAAGTCGGAATGTGAATAAGCTGTTGTTGTGAGAATGTGCTACATTCTGTTTAAATCTTTAATGTGTTTAATAGATATTTAGTTGAATGTTTATGGATAAAGTGCACACACACACATTGAATAGACACCCAGAGCAGTGTCAATTATTGTGAATTAAAATTATGTTTTCTTTGACTAAAATTATATGCCATTTCTGTTACAGTAAATTGTTTAAAATTAATGCATATGTTGAAATAATGAGTGAATTTAAAGGAATATTTTGATTTAAAAACAAAAAGAAATTCATTGTGGTCATATTTTTAAATTTTTGCAGTAAATGGGCAGATAATAAAACTCTTAATAAAACTTTTATTTACTTCAGTTTTCTTTACTTTTAAAGCAGAAATCTATTGTTGATGCACTGTATGGCTGAAAAACCCAGTGCAGAAAGTCTGAATTATAGCTGAAATTGTTCATGTAAATGATTGCTTGCTTGTTAACGTATACAAAGAACACTCAAGCCTCATCCTCCCTCCTAGAACACCATGTCTTTGTTGTCTCACCATAAAACCGAATGGCGACTGTAAAAGGGTTAGTGCAGACAAAACAAGCAAATGCACCAAACAAGTGTGGTCCTCCAGGGGGAAAGATAGACAGATGTTGCAGTTAAGAACCGCCATTAGGCATTGGAGGTACACACGGCTGAATTTGCTGAAATTACCTCTTTGTGCTCATGGTCTCTGTGTGTGTGTGTGTGTGTGTGTGTGTGTGTGTGTGTGTGTGTGTGCACGTGTTTTTCTGTACAAGCATCATTTGTGTGTGTGTGAATTCATTGTACTTGGTGTGTATCTTGTAATTCTGCCTTCAAGTCTTCCTGGAAAGTTTCCAAGGGAGTTTGGAAGTCGGAATTATGATGTGATGTGCATTCAGGTGATTTTAATTGGAAAATCCAAGTAACACGTTTCATATTTCTTTCTTACCTTCTTAACTCCTGATAAACTCACGTTAGTTATATATGGCTGGTAAAGAATAATTGAGTATGGATAGTTTTTATATAAAAGAAGAACATTTTATTGTAAAAATGATATATATGCACACACACATAGAGTTTAATAATCATATCTATCTATCTATCTATCTATCTATCTATCTATCTATCTATCTATCTATCTATCTATCTATCTATCTATCTATCATTTTATCTATCATTCTATCTATCATTCTATCCATCTATTGTTCTATCGCTCTATCGTTCCATCTCTATCTATCTATCTATCTATCTATCTATCTATCTATCTATCTATCTATCTATCTATCTATCTATCTATCTATCTATCTGTCTGTCTATCTGTCTATCTATCTATCTATCTATCTATCTATCTATCTATCTATCTATCTATCTATCTATCTATCTGTCGTTCTATCTGTCATTCTATCTATCATTCTATCCATCTATTGTTCTATCTATCGCTCTATCGTTCCATCTCTATCTATCTATCTATCTATCTATCTATCTATCTATCTATCTATCTATCTATCTATCTGTCTATCTATCTATCTATCTATCTATCTATCTATCTGTCTGTCTGTCTGTCTGTCTGTCGTTCTATCTATCTAGCTATCTAGCTATCTCTCTCTCTGTCTGTCTGTCTGTCTGTCTATCTGTCTGTCTGTCTATCTATCTATCTATCTATCTATCTATCTATCTATCATTTTATCTACCATTCTATCTATCTATCTATCTATCTATCTATCTACCTATCTATCTATCTATCTATCTATCTATCTATCTATCTATCTATCTGTCGTTCTATCTAGCTATCTCTCTGTCTGTGTCTATCTATCTATCTATCTATCTATCTATCTATCTATCTATCTATCTATCTATCTGTCTGTCTGTCTGTCTGTCTCTATCTATCTTGTAATTGTGTATTCAATTTATCAATATGTTCAATATATCATTCTACCCCTTTATCTATTGCTCAATCATATTGTTCTTTCATTGCATTATTCGGTCTTTATTGCTCATTCTATCAATTATTTGTTCTGTCATTCTTCCACTTTATTGCTCATTCTGTTTTTTGTTCTGTCTCTCTAGTAGTAAAACGAAAGACAGACAATATGTACTGGCCTTTTTATTGTTTCTGTACTGTAAGTTTACAGAAATTATTAAAATATTATCTATACTTTTTTGCTGTGTGTATCTTATTTTTTATGTTTAAATTAAAAGAGAATAATTTTCACTTCAATTCATATGTATTTGTATGTATGTGTATGTTTTGTTTTACACTAAATACAAAGTTTTACAGTTAACTTTGATAGTCCTAAAAATATATATTTCCCCCTAGAACCCTCTAGACCCCAGTTTGAAAGCTTCTGAGCTAGATAATATATTAGCAGGCAAGTCCCGGGCTGTTTTTGAGGCCAAGTCCATCCCTGTAACAGCTGTAACAGACAGTGTAAACAGTAAGGTGAAACCATTTCAGAAGTACCTGCAGGGGCACAGGCATGTTGTATTATGTGTGTGTGTGTGTGTGTGTGTGTGTGTGAGCTGCTGACATGTTGATCTCTCCGGCTATGAAGCCCCTGTGTCTCTCAAACCCTTCCCCAGCAGTGAGACCCCTCTTCTCTGCACTTTTCTTTCCTCATCTCATTCTCCTTCCCTTTTGCAGGCCAGGCAGAGGTGAATCCAGTCAAGTCGAAACACTGAACATTTCTCCTCGTTGCTTGGTCATCTTTGCAGCAGCAAGTAGAGCAGAGCGGGTGTGTGTGTTTGTGTGTGTATTCACTAGTCCCGCTGTGGCCTACCGCCTCAGTCTACTCAGGCAATACACTGCACTTGTAGACATTACCTTAGTAATGACACAGGGCATGTTTGTGTGTGTATATGAGGGCCAACATCTGGAACGCAGCAAGATCATGTAGATGAAATATAACCTGCTGAGTTCTCAGAGTGGAAAGCGCTGTAATGGTGTGTGTCCATTAGCTGGACGCTGTGTGTTATAGCTCTCAGTGCCTGCGGTACCACTCTGTATCTCCTGCTGGGCCAGACCCATTGCATTTGGCCCAAAAATTACATTTCAGAGTCCATCCATCTGTGTACATCCAGTCCGCGCTCCTAAACAAATTACGGATGCATTTTCTAGCTTGAGCGAAGTTGAAAAGCGCAAACTTTTGTGTGTGACTGTATGAGCGGATGAGGTAACATTCAGAGACTGCTTGATAAATTCCTGATAACTAACGAGGTGCATGACAGTAGCCGCGGAGTGAATTTAGCTTAGTTTGACAGGAGCGCTGCAATTTGAGAGGAACACGATGTCTATGGATCCCAGGCAGATGAGGCCAATTAACCCGATCTAATCAAATTGTTACATCTGGCTATGGAAATGCAGAGTGTTGTTGCTGGGTGGGCTGTCATCCTAAAGGTTGCTTTTGACATAACTGTAGCATGTTTGCAGTCAGAGGGTTTATTGCTCCCTTGGGCGCTTATGGTAGTTCATTTCATTCATGTGCGGTTATAATTTGCGAGTGTGTCAAATTTGACTCTACCAGCACATACTGTACTGAGTTTTATCCAGCTGCTCGAATTGATATGCAGAAGCTAAAGATAATTCAAACTGGGAGCCAAGTAGAAGGTAGATCTTAACAACACAAATTGCTTCAAAGATCAGGCAAGGATTCATAGCTGTATATGGCTGGTGCTATACATATAGAATAATTGAGTGTGGATTGTTTTTTATAAAAATTGCTTTTATTTGTCTTTATTTGATTTGATTAACTTATTCTGTATTATTGCAATATAAAACAACGGTTTTCTATTTTTGTATACTTTATTCCTGTGATGCAAAGCTGAATTTTCAGCGTCATTACGCCAGTCTTCAGTGTCACATGATCCTTAAGAAATCATTCTAATATGCTGATTTATTATCAATGGTGGAAACAGTTGTGCTGCTTAATATTTTTTTTTTAGGTTTCTTTTAATACAAATTTAAAAAACCACATTTATTTAAAATAGAAATGTTTTGATTATGCTTTTTATATTTTTAAATATATAATATATTTAACTAAAAATTTAGACATAAAATTTGTTAAATAAAATTATCAATATTTAAATACATCATAGTTAATATAGTATAATATTAATAATAGTTAATTACACTAGTTAATGTAAGTTTTAAGTGTGTGTGTGTGTGTGTGTGTGTATATATATATATATATATATACAGTGTATATATATTGTAGCATGTATGTTTATTACTATATAACTTAAATTTATACACACAACCATATATGTACAGTGCCTTTCGAAAGTATTCAAACCCCTTCATTTTTTTTTCACGTTTTGTTATGTTGCAGCCTTATGTTAAACTGCTTTAAATTACTTTTTTTCCACATCAATCTACACTCCATACACCTTAATGACAAAGCAAATAACAGGTTTTGAAAATGCATATTAGAGCAAAGACCAAGCCCTAAGTTAAAAAAATAAATAAATAAATAAACGGTCTATAGAGCTCAGAGACAGGATTGCATCAAACCACACATCTGGGGAAGAGTTCAGAAAAAAAAAAAATTGCTGCATTGAGGAAACATCGCTGCAACACTCCACCAATCTGTGCTTTATGCTGGCCCTTAACGAAAAGAAGTATACTTCCAAGTTTATTTTATTGAGTATACTTAAGTAAAGTTCAAGTATATTTTTAAGTATACTTTATGTAGCAAGTTTACAAATATCAGTGTACTAGTAGTATACTTGTAAGTGTACTATTTCAGTACTCATTGGGACTAAATTGGCCCACTTTCTAGTATATAAAAGTATACTTTAAGTATAACAGTAGTAAACTTTGAGCACACAACTAGTTTACCTCTATGTTTTTTGTTTGTACTGCAACTATACTAAAAGGGAACTTATAGGTATACTGGTAGTTTACTAATTAATTAACTGTAGCATTTTTAGTACACTTGATGTATAGTCTCATTAAACTACTAGTTTAGTAGTTTTATTCTGCAAGTATACTCGTACGTTTTCTTTAAGTGAACTTTTTACATCATACTTTAAGTATACTACTATGTCCCTATTTATTAATTTGTATATATTTTGTTATATAAAAATCTGATCACACAAAACATCAGAAAGAAAGAACAGGATTTCTGCTTGTAAACAATAACATTTCATTCTAGCTTGAATGTGGGTAAGTTTCATAAATAAAAAATAAAGAAATAAAGAAACAAAATTTTAAACAAAATGCTGAAAAAAAACACTATGAACTGGATTCAGAATGATAATCAAAATGTAGATGGAGTCGATCAACACCCCAAAGCTTGACAATCATTATTACCTCTTCATGGGTCAACATTTTATTCCATAACGTTACACAGTTTTGATGCTGTTTTATATCTGATGATTGTGTTAGATTACGTGTGGAAGCATCTGTTGTTTTACAGTTTCTTCTTAGCTTCTGTTTTGGAAATTCTGTACAGAAGATGTGTACTAGCGCCCCCTTCCCCACCATATAACAACGAAAACATTCTCAGAGCACAAGTATAGCTCAAATAAATTTAGACTTTTTCTAAGCATAAGTCAAGTATACTTAAATATCATTTTAAGCATATTTCTGAGAAGTACATAAAAAGTAGACTGAAAGTATACTTTATAATTTTTAGTTTAAAAGAAGTATACTAATTGCACACTTGAATAAACTTCTTTTTTGTAAGGTGGTGTGGCCAGAGTCAATCCTCTCCTCATTGGAGACACATAAAAGCACACTTGGAATTTACAAAAAAAGCACCTAAAGGACCCTCAGACTGTGAGAAATAATATTCTCTTGTCTGATGAACCTCAAATTCTAAGCATAATGTTTGAAGGAAACCAGCTCTGCTCATCACCTGCAGAGTACCATCCCAAAAGTAAAGTGTGCTGGTAGCAGCCTCATGCTGTGGGGCTGTTTTTCAGCAGTAGGGACTGAGGGACTCATCAGAGTAGAAGAAAAGCTCAGTGCACCAAAATATTGAGATAGCCTTAATGAAAACCCAGTCCAGAGCATTCAGAACCTCAGACTGGGGAGAAGGTTCACCTTCCAACAGCACAATGACCCTAAGCACACAGCAAGAGTGGCTTATAGACAACTCTGTGAATGTCCTTGAGTGGCCCAGCCACAGCCTGAGCTTGAACCCAACCAAATAATTCTGGACAAACCAGAAAATGTTTGTCTGCCCCCGTCCAACCTGACAGCGCTTGAGAGGTGAAGAGGTGAGGAGAAGAATGACAGATAATTGCTAAATGATGATGTGCAAATCTTGTCGCATCATAACCAAAAATACTTGAGGCTATAAAGGTGCTTCAGCTAAGTACTGAGTTAAGGGTTTGAATACTTATACAATGTACTTATTTCAGGGTTTTTTTTTTTTTTGTTTTTTTTTTGATAAATTTACAAAGTTGTGACAGTTCTGTTTTTGCTTCACCATTATGGTGTGTGAAGTGTAGATTGATGTGGAAAAAAGTAATTTAAAGGGGTGGTTGACTGTTTTTTTTTCTAGGCTTGATTGTGTTTATGGGGTGCAGTCTAACATGTGTTAATGCTTTGTTTTTTTTACATTACTTACTTTATTCTACACCGCTCTGTCCCTTCTCATTTGAACGCTGCGATGAGTCCCTGTTTTTATGAAGCCCCTCCCTCAGAAATACGTATTGGGCTCAGATTGGTTAGCTGGCCCAGTGTGTTGTGATTCGCTAAACTGCCAGTGCAGGTATAAACGTTATGCCCCTAGGGCTGAAACAATTAGTCGACGTTATCGACAACGTCGACAATAAAAAATTGTCGACAAATATTTCTGTTGTCGAGTAGTCGTTTGATCCCATATAACCTAATGTAAGAGCCTGCAATACTGCGGTTGGACCAGTGTGGTGCTGTAGCGCAAGACTGTAATTCTGATGCAGTTCAAGAGAAGAAGAGACACAGGGCTTTAGAGCACAGCGTTTTCTTCTCAATAACGCAATAAACAACAATCAAAACATCAGTTTAAACAACAAAAACTGATAGCGGTGAGAAAGTGACGTTTGCATGAGCTCTTAAGTTCGGTACTTCAGTAAAGCAGTCACATCACGTTTATTTATATAGTACTTTATGCAAGAGATAGCCTTAAATCAAGCAGTTTAGTTAGTGTCGCTTTGCTTGAGCTAGCTAATGATGAAATTGTTTTATTAGTTGGGGAAATAAATTAATTAAAGTGATAATTTGGTTTGCAGAGATCAAATCTTGATCTTGCACAAGACTGTTTTGATTATCATAACCCTAAGGTATTTTAAGAGAGATATATGTTGTGAATAAAATAGTTTATCCAAAAAATAAGGCATCTTATCATTTACCTTTATTTTGTTTCTTATCATATAACTTACAAAATGAGGTGTTAGGCAGAATGTGTCAT
Source organism: Spinibarbus caldwelli (assembly GCA_039654775.1). NCBI lineage: Eukaryota > Metazoa > Chordata > Actinopteri > Cypriniformes > Cyprinidae > Spinibarbus > Spinibarbus caldwelli. The sequence continues at coordinate 18,351,696 of CM077266.1, read as the reverse complement.
TCAGTTATTTTTTCATATAGCTAATTAAATGGTGATTAAGAGAGTTTCTCTGTCTGTCATCTCATTTTGTGTGCCAACTATATCTATTTATATAAATTAATTGGTAATACTTTTACAGTAAGGTGTTATAATGTATTACCTAACATGAACGAACAATACATTTATTACACTATTAATCGTTGTTAATGTTATTTAATAAATACAGTCGTTCATTGTTAGTTCATATTAATTCACAGTGCATTAACTAATGTTAACAAACACAACTTGTGATTTTAATAATGCATTAGTAAATGCTGAAATTAACATTAACTAAGATTAATAAATGCTGTAGAAGTATTGTTCATTATTAGATCATGTTAACTAATGTAGTCAACTAAAGTTAACTAATGAAACTTTATTTTAAAGTGTTAGCAATTTATTGTGTAATAATTTTAATTAATTACATTTGTGACCCTGGAGCACAAAACCAGTCATAAGTAGCACAGGTATATTTGTAACAATAGCCAACAATACATTGTATGGGTGAAAATGATCAATATTTCTTTTATGCCAAAAATCATTAGGATATTAAGTAAATATCATGTTCCATTGAAGCTTAATTTTTGATTAGTAATACGCATTGCTAAGAACTTCATTTGGACAACTTTAAAGACAATTTTCTCAATATTTTGATTTTGATTTTTTTTTTTTGCACCCTCAGATTCCAGATATTCAAATAGCCAAATATTGTCCTAACAAACCATACATCAATGGAAAGCTTATTTATTATAAATCTCAATTTCAAAAAATTGACACGTAAGACTGGTTTTGTGGTCCAGGGTCACATATGATTTTCAAAAGCTGAAGTGATTACCTTTTATTTATTTGTTAGAATATGTATAACTCAATATTTTAACTAATTGCAAAAGCTGAATAATCAGTCAAAGTCTATTGATTAATCAGTGGAATAATCGATGATTAGTCGATTAACTGTTCTAATAATCGTTAGATTAATCGATTATCAAAATAATCGTTTGTTGCAGCCCTACATGCCCCTCACCTCGGTGCACGTGCGCCGGTTGTATTGTAAACAATGGCGTCGTCAATATTGCTTGTCAGGTTGAGCCCGATTGAGACGCAGAGGATATTAGTGAAGAGGATCGCGCAGAACCTGTGCAAGCATGGCTGTTAATGGTATGTTTTTTGTTGGTTGTTGTCTTATACATTTAGATACGCTGTTATTTGTAAATACTACTGCTTATGTTAGCTTTTAATATACGGTTTTATCCTGATTAAAGCTTTAATACAGCATGGCAACCGCACACGCGTCCATGTTTAACGCTTCTCATAGCTATGTGAAAAATATCAGTCTGTCTATACACATAAAGTGTATAACTGGAACAGTTCACTAATGGAGCTGACAAGCTGATGATCTGAGAGAGAGAGAGAGAGAGATATGCTGAGCAGAGCGTGTGCAGAGCAGGGCGACGCGAGGAACAGGATTAAGAACCTCTGCTTTAGAGCATTGATTTTGAAACTTGTGAATCCATTAGAATCACTAGAAGACAGAATCATGATTCATATATGAATAGATGTTTTCGTGCACCCCTAGTTTTGACGGCATAGCAACAACTCTTCCTCTTCTCTAAAGCCACGCAACAGGGCCCCGCCACCCTTTGTTGCATATTCCCTGGGGATGGGATTTATGTAAATTTCTGGGTTCGTGACGTAACGAACCTGGGAAGTAGCTCGTTGTAGTCCCTACGAGCCGTTTTTGTAGGCATTAAACTGCCAGAATTTTAAAAGACATCTCAGATATCAGATATCTCCGTTTGCATTGAACGTTCAGCGTCGTGACTTTGCAGATATTGTTTATGCTCAAACAGCAACATTACACACTAACTAACATTAAAAAAGTGAAATCGCAATCAACCACCCCTTTACAGCATTTAACATAAGGATGCAACATAAAATGTAAAAAAAAATAAATAAATAAAAATTGAAGGGGAATACTTTCGCAAGGCACTATATATATATATATATATATATATATATATATATATATATATATATATATATATATATACACATACATACACAGTGGTGTGAAAAATTGTTTTCAAACACTTTTTCACACAGGGCCATGTGGGTTTGGATTTTGTTTTCCCTTCATAAAAAAAAAAACCTTCATTTAAAAACTGCATGTTGTGTTTACTTGTGTTATCTTTGATTAATATTTAAATTTGTTTGATGATCTGAAACATTAAAGTGTGACAAACATGCAAAAAAATAAAAAATCAGGAAGGGGGCAAACAATTTTTCACACCACTGTATATACACAAATGATAACTCCCATACACTGCGTGATCAGCATGCAGAACCATTACCATCTGTTTAAGATAGCAGCATGTGTTCGATTTTACATAAAAGACATAAGGGAAGCTGTACTGACTGACAGAACATCTACATTCCCTCGTACAGGGATGAATGATATGCAACTTTTAAACATCAAAACAGTAGATCACACAAAATTTGTTCGTTCTTCCACAACCAAATGTTTTCATGAGTTCATTTTTCACACACTCCTATGATTTCAAATAAGTTTGTGATGGAGGTCTTTCTTCATGCACATTTCGTGCCAGCCACTCTCTCCAATCTCTTATCCTTTTCTCCCTGGAAATAGATTCTGTCCCGAGGAACGGCAAGAGGAGGAGACCCATAAAGAATGAAATATTAATTCTCTCGGTGCCCGTGACCTTGTGCGGTCGCCAGCGCCGCATTTTATTGTGGGAAATGGGGAGATAGTGAAAGCAATAGATGTTGAAGAGTTTTTCCCCTTGTCCTGCGATAAATGAAATGTGTGACTCTTTGACACCTCAGTTCTGAAGCTGCGAGACACAATATTGAAGAAAGAGAAGGCTGCGGATATTTTAGAAGAAATCAACATGAAGGCACTTCCTCCTTTTTATTTAACTCGATAGCTTTAGATGGAGTCCCATGTGGCACGTCTGTAAGTGTTTGTGTATGTGAGAGCATGTGTGTCACATTCGCCCTGTGAAGGACAGACGTGATCAATAGAGATTATTAATGTTTCATGAGTGTTGCCACATGTATGCGTGCTTGTGCAGTTTGTGGGCTCTTGAGGTGCTGAAGCCACAGGTTCACGGACTTATTGCCATTTGTTGAACCTGTCATCCATCATTTCTCTCTTCCCCTCATTGTCTTTCTCTCTCCCTTCCCCCTATCTCCCTCTCTCATATTCCCCTGTCAGAATTGCATCTTTTCCCCTCCTCCTCCTTCTCTCCTCTATTTTACCTCTGGTTGTGTACAGAAAGATGAACTCCAGCCGTTTGGAGACATCATAAGGTCACCCTCAATTTAAGACACAAAATCCATACGAGCCAGTGATGTAAGCCGCGAGCTCCACTATCTCTCCGAAGTACATCAGCTGTTTGTTCTCATTCTGTTTACACAGCACAGCTACAAGGTAAACATTCAGCTGGAATACACTATCCATCGACTGTGGTGTGCAAAACTGCATTCAATTATAGTCCGAGTTGTTTTTATCATTTTATAGAGTTATTTTGTGGATGTCAGTCCATGTTTGCTATCCTTAAGGTCATGCTATTGTACTCTTACACAAGTAGATTGGGGCCAGTTGTTTACTCCAAGTAGAAGTATTGAGAAAAATAGTTTTACTCCTTAAAGCATTGACTACTAAAGTATATTTGATTGCACACACATTTACCTTTTGGTATTGGGGCATGTTGTCACACTATATGGCTTAAGTTGTCACAATAAAAAAAAAAAAAACTATTGTAGTAAAACAAAATTATTAATGTAACAGCAAACTCTAAAAGGTATAATATCATTGTTTTGGACAACAAATATTGTAATTAATAAACTGCATACATTTTTAACATGTGACATTTGAACATTTTTGTCCTGACCTGATATTTATGGAAAATACTATTCTGAGAACACAGTTCAACTTTTCAGTTAAAATGAACCTTAATTATACAGACTCTGCCCAACAGCAAAAAATTGAAAAACATTGTGATATTGGATTGTTTGAGGATAGAGTTTACAAAATATAATGTAGTTTATTAGGGGCTCAAGCGCGTAGTGCTGAAACCCTATTGTAATTTTTAGAATGGTCACGGATGAGCGATTTCCACGTAAAACTGATCGTGCAGACCAAACCATAAGTCGTAGAGACTTGAAACTTGGAGAGATGTTAGTACGCACACCGCCTACAACGTGACCGAGACTCGCCCCAATCGAAAGTATGAAATTGCTCATAACTCCTAAATATTCAGTCGCAGGCTCAAGTGTCTTATGTCGTTGGAATCCTTGGTTCATGCTGGACAAAACGTGCACCTCAGATTCAATCTTGAGCCTGCAAAATTTTCGGGTATTTCGCATTTTTTGCAAAACCTACTTTTGCATACTAGTCCTAGGTTTTTCGCCCAGTTAGAACCAAACCATTGCAGAAAGGTGAATATCAATAATTATCAAAAACAAGTTGAGCTTTCAACTCACCGTGCCAAAGGGATGCCAAAATGTTTGAAGGGGGCAGGGCCACTTTTAGTAAAATGCCTATAACTCCTGAACAGAATGAGATATCTTCGTCAAATTCTGAACACTTATGTAAGAGCTCAAGTTGAGGTCACAGGAAAAAATCGCGGAGAATGGCGCTATAAGAGGGAAAAAACATAAAAATGGCTGTAACTATGCAACCGTTTGTCCTATCAACATGAAAATCGCTGTGCACGGTCTTGGTCCAAAGTGCCACAAGTATGGGGACATATGCGTATCTCAAAAGAACATGGCCGCCATTGGCCAATGAATTTTGAGCACCTATTAGATAAGGTTAACGGAGGCCGAGCGGAGCGAAACTCAGTGTGGGCCTGTTTGACTCATGGCCCCAAAGGTCTGTGAGAAATTTAAAAGAAATTGCCCATTGGGGGGGTGGTATCGCAATTTTTGAGGGTGTAAACGATTGTACATTGCATGGTTTTCCACACATACATGCGATATTCATATCGTTTGATAGACCTCCTTGTTCCGAACAACTTTGCTTCTAGAACCACTGCTGTCAATCAAACCGTTTTTTAAATGATTGAGAAGATGTGAAAAACCTACTTTTGCAAATTAGTCCTAGGTTTTTCGCTTAGTCTGGAAAAAACCACTGCAGTGCAATTCTCTGGACTCTCTAGGTCAATAATTATCAAAAACATGTTGAAATTTACCCTTTGGGAAGCTATAACGGGGTCCTTTAGAAAAGGGGCCTGTCCAAATATACCCAAAAGCCTATAAAGCCTAAATGAAAACTCAAAACTTCACGAAACTCACTGAGCACATGCGACAGGTGATTCTAAACAAGCATGCAAAGTTTCAGGGAGATCAGACAACAGCTAGCACTATAACAGTCATAAACGTTATAAAAAACATCATATTTCTATGGTAAATCACCTGAATTTGCCAAAAATGCTTTTTAAATAATTGATTTAGGTGGTTACAGGCTTGCTAAATAATATGTAATGTCGTTTTCCTTATGTGCTTAAATACCTAAAGTGCTTGAACCCTGGTAATCGCTGCTTGCAGCTATATTTTAATTTGATTTAGATTGAAACCATCATGCAGAACCACCTCTTTCAAAACTGTTGTCATCGTTGCCCTTATGACGATTTCCTCATATGACAAGTCAACCAGTATTATTTTAGTGTTATTTATGTGCTCTTATAGTATTTCTTTATATTGTAAATTAGCATTTATTTTTATATTTTCAGTTTTCATTTAAACTAAAACTTATGTTTAAACGAAAACTGAAAAGACAAAAATAAATGCTAATTTAAAATATTAAGAAATTCTGTAAGAGTATATAAATAGTAAAAACCCATATAATAATTTTGTGCTTTTGTCACTTTTATTACTTTTTTAAATAAAAAATACATTTTAAAATAATTAATATTAAAACTTAAACTTGAGCTTATTTCAGTTACAATATTTCTGTTTTTCATGAAATTTAAATTATTTTAAGTAAAAAAAAAAAAGAAACCGTTTTAGTTAACAGTAACAGCACTGTTGACAGCTAGCCTGATGCCATTTCATATTGTATTTAAGGGTGTGTACATTTTATTTTATTTTGTTAAATCAATTGCTCATTAGAATGAATTCCCCTCCCACTCTTGCAACCGACTGTAGCAAGTAGCTAATAATGGTTCCTTATATGTTTAAAGCTTATTAAAATGTGACAGCTCTGCAACATGTCAAAGCTAAACTTCCTGTTCCAGTAGGAAATGTCAAACACTTGTCGAGCATTTCCTGCTGTAAAAGCCTTGCTTGATCTAAACAGCTTAGCATCATGTAGACGGAGCAGAAAAATTCCATTTCATTCCACAGCCTTTTCTTTGTTTACTTCTAGCTGTTAGCAATACTTCCCTCATTAGTGTAGCAGTTAGCCTTGAGGTACTTCGGCAGCGCTGAACAAATTATCTGTTGCATTTTAATCGACTTTTTGTTTATCAAGACTGTGGTTTTCAGACATTGTGCCTGTTGCGAGTAACTACTAACTTTATTCTTCTTCTATTCTGTCTGTTCTCAGCAGTGATTAGCAGGCCGGTTTCAGGCGGATAGCTGTGATGGCAGGCAGGCGATGTGCCCGGGCAGGGTGGCAGTGTGCCTGGTGAGGGCTGCTTGGGGGAGAAAGCCGCTCTCTGATGTTTAGTTTTGCTTTTTGAAGCCTGCATTAGGTTTGTTTAGCGTTGCAGGATGGTTGAAAGTGGGGCAGCGTGGTTTGATGAGCCGCAGCACATCAAATTAGCATCAGGAGCAATCAGTGATCAGGAGAGACAGCGCTGATGCGTTGGTGTCTCGGGGTGAAACACAAACACACATACAAACTCATTCTCACAATAATGTGTTTGACAGGTCTTATCCTACACACTCCAGACTTTCGCGCTGAATACAACCCAATCTGATCCACACAGCAAGCCAAATCACTGCATTTGTCAAGAACATACAGCTTTTATAGTGTTTTCCTGTTGTGTTAGATATTGCTTTTTTTGCAAGATGTTTTGAAACCATTGAGACAGTCAGAATATCATGAACTGAACAATTACATGCATTGTTATATCTCGGGATTGGGATCACAGATTTTTTTTTTTTACTTTATATTAAGCCTTCATCATTTATTCTTTCTTCTGTCTTGTATGGATTTTATTGTTATTATGACATTTTTAAAACATAGTAATGATCAAAAAAAAAAGACATTTATTCACATAAATATTTATAATTGGCCTATCATTTACCCAGAGTGCACTTGTTTACAAAGGAGATAATGGTACTGGTGAAGAGGTTGACATAAAATATGAGACGTGATGTGTGAAGATCCAAAAAAAAAAAAAAAGTCACTTTTGACTAAATATCACTTCTAGTCAAAGCTGGATAGATAAGAAGACTTAGAAGTTGTAGTCCATTAATGATTCCAAATTACATGACAAAAATTGTAGTTAGTAACCTAATCGATTACATTACACATTTTAGGTAATGTAATCAGACTACTTTTTGATTACTTTTAGATTACTTTTGACCCAAGTCATTTATCACATTGATTTAAATAAGATAATCCTGTACCATATTTATATAAAAATACAACGAGTAGGAAAATATATTCCATCATTGTAATTGACAATATGAAGTGCATTAAACATTTCGTTACGCCAAGGTTTCCCAAACCGGGGTTCGTAAATGAACTGCAGGGGCTTCATGAGTTTAATGAAAAGCTAATAATTAATTCAATTATAAAACTGTAAAATTAAAATAAGTAATTTTAGAATAACATCAATCAAAATACAACACTTACTAAAATAATTATATATTTTATTTGTTTACCTGCTTGTCATGTGACCATTAACCAACAGAGAACCGTGAACATGCAAATGTGAAATTTAATTATTGAAATATACTTCATGTAAGTATATTAGAATTTCAGATGGCAAAAAATTTGTGAATGCCTGCATTACATGTAGATAACAAATAATGTGAATTTGTGCATTTTAATGTGTTTGAAAGACAAAAGCCTTCAAAAGCTATAGTAACACATTGTTAAATAACCTACAGAGTGATAATTCAAATAAAAATTAATGTGTTCATAAGTAGTTGAAGCAATGTTAAAACACTACATAAACTTGAAATGATTTTTTGTAAATCCAGTGATCAAATGCTCTGTAGCCACCTGACTAATGACTGATCTCTGTCTGAATGTCCACAAAACTGGAAGATTTTCTGAATGTATATAAGTGGAAAGGAATATTTAAAAGATGAAAAAGAAGAATTAGGGAGAATCAATAAATTATGAATAATTTATTGCCATTGTGTGAATAATATGTACTCAATAAAACGTAACTGTAGTCTGATTATGAGTATTTTAAAATGTAATTTAATCTAAGTACAAGTACATATTTTTGGAATATGATTACATAATCCAGATTGTATGTAGTCCGTTACTATCCATCCCTGCTTGTAGTCATATTTATGTTCACAGAATCACAGAATGTTATTAAACACAATTCAGAATGTGAGATGTGGTGAAAATGGTGGGAATTTTCATTACTTTCAGGATGCTGGTTGCTAGGGTGTTGCTAAGGCAGTTGCTTACTGGCTCAAGTAGTCCTACCCTCAAGTCTCTTCAATGTGGATGTATGAAAAGTGAAAAAGTAATAAACATCTTTACATCATTATTGGCTTTAGCAATTAGCATTAAATGGGCTGTACTGTTACGCCTCACAGCCTCATTTTCTTACCAAGACTCATTATAATGTGTTATTGTGGTGCTAGAGGAATGATATTTCCTTGTTTTTCTTACTTAGTCTGATATAAGAAGAATGGACTCAACTTGACTTTGATATAGCGGTGCAACTAGGAATGGTTCGATTGTTTCTCTGGCGCAGTTGCTTTTGCATTCTAAACTGTCATTTGGGATGCATTGTAGCGACCGCTTTCCCTTTGGGTGAGCGCGAGAGCAGTTTATCTAAGAAGAAGAAAGATTACGCAGGGGAAAATTTCTCTCTCTCTCTGTCTGTCTTTCCCTGAATCACCGCATTCTGTGCCTGGAGGGGGCAGAGGAACCGAGAAACAGTGAATGAGATAATTGTCACTCTTAATTGAATCCCAAGAGCATTTAAAACCCTGAAGACGATCAGAATCAAATAGTAAAGTTTCATGTTGGTTTTGTCAGCAGCCCTTTAACGCTCCCTCATGTTTTTGCTGAGCGGCTGCTGTTTTTAACACTTCTCTCTCTCGTTTCTCTCTGTCAGAATGATTCTCCCCTCTCTCCACCTCCATTCTTCTCTGAACAACAAGTGCGCCTGGTCTCAGCGCATACAGCTTTTTTCTTCCTCACTCTCTTTGTCTCCCCTCCCCCTTGTTCCTGCTTTTCTCTCCTCTGGTCTCAAGCTTAATTAGGGAGATGCCTGCCTGATCAATAGGACTCCCTCTTGGGAGAATGTGCGGCTACGGCCGTGGTGTGTATATGGGGGATGTAGATGGGAAAGAGGGCAGGGACAATGCACCATAGGGACAGACAACAAGCCAGTGCGCAGTGGTCTCTCTTTGTAATCTGCTCACTCAGAAGCAACACACACATGCACAAACACACTCACTGTGCTATTTTCTCTGAGCATCCCGCCTGCAAATGATCCCCTTAATCGGGAGCTCTCTGCTGAGGCCAGGTGCGGAATGCAAAGTGAATGGGAGATGCTTCGTGTGACAGCGGCAAGAGATTCACCGAGTTCATTTTACAGCACTCTGCAGGTATCTCACACTACAGCTGCCTCCACAAAGACCTGCTGGACAGGAGCTACATGAGAGAAAATGCATTCACATACACTGTCATTGCAGCCTGGCAGATGTATAGGCTTTGATCGCAACCATTGAGAAAATTACTGTGCTGCAAAAAGTCGATATCTTTTCTTTTTGTCTTTGAGAGTGAGGATATCTGCACACCCTGAGAATACATGGCTGATAATTTCGGTACAAAAGTTTTTTGGGGGGTTGTGCTTGGCGATTTTTACCTGGTAGATGGTAAATTAGGTGAAAAATATCCATGTTTATATTGAAAGTGGAAAATGAGGCATGGACTGGAATATCACAGAGTAATGATGCTCAAGTTTTCATGCTCTTTTTTTGGAAGTGGAAAATCTTTTCCATGTCCAACCTTAGATTCCCCTTATTTTTTGCTACATTAGATTGGATGTTTTGGCCAAAGCAACTGAATTAAATACAACTGAACTCATTAATGATTAATTTAAAATGTTTGAAGTCTAGAAGATTTTTATTTCACTTTTTTTTTTTTAAGAAATTAATACATTTATACAGCAAGGGCGCATTAAAATGATCAAAAGTGACAGTAAGTTACAAGAAATATAGTTCAAATAAATGCTGTTCTTTTGAACTGTATATTCATTGAAGAATCACAGTTTACACAAGAATATTAAGCAATGTTTTTTAGCATTGATAATGAGTTTCTTGAACACCAGTCAGCATATTAGGCAAATTTTTGAAGGATCATGTGACAATGAAGACTGAAAATTCAGCTTTACTACACTTTATATTAAAACAGAAAAGCATTCATATAAATAAAATCACTGTTTTACTGTATTTTTGATCTAATAAATCAGCTTAGTGAGCATAAGAAACTTCTTTCAAAATCATAAAATCTTACCGATCCCAAACTTTTGAAGATAAGTTAGAGAAGTGTCGATTCCTCTGGAGTCTCATAATAACTCTTGGTGAGACCAAAATTTAAATTGTTGTTTGAGATTTGACAATTAAGAAAGTCTCCTGTTAAGTTTTGCTAATTAACCACCTAAAAGCCAACCAAAACACCCTAGCAACACCCTGACAACCATCCAGAATATGCTTACATTTTTGCACAGGCAAACATTCATAACATCTTCATTTGTAAGTTCTCATTAGGTAGTTTATCTTCATGAAATGTACCTGAATAAACCTCACTGATATTAGTGCTTGCAAAAACAAGGCCAACTTTTTGTTTTAATGGTCTCAGTTAAAGAAAACTTGCTTGTAAATTAAAATCACATGCAGAGTCAAAAGGGCAGAGAGGAGAAGTGAACAAATGCAGCTAATTTGTTCCATCGGCTAGAGAGTCAAATCTGTTTGCTAACAATGCAGGGGTCTGCAGTCCGAGCTGGCAGGAACACAAAACTCGTTTTGGACCGACGCCGTTTCCTGCGGCAGCACTCGCTTCCTCCCAACAGCTCGGACTTTCCAGCCCAAGCATCCCTCCTCTCCATTCCCTAAAATCTGGCTCTGACAACAAACACACACCAACCAGATCTGCTGTTTGCACTGGACTCTAATGAGAAACAATGGACACTGATGCGAAAATGTGCCACAATTAGCAAGAGAGCGAGCGAGAGAGGCATACTTTATCATTTGCAGCTTGTCCGATTAGTGCCAAGTATGCAAATAAATATTAACTGGGCATTTTAAGACTGTTTGCTGGAAGCCCAGCGGACATGAGCTTCTGCTCTCCTCAAAGGCTCCAGAGATCCAATCAGTCCCAGCTGTCTTATTAAGTGGCTAAATATAACCACAGCAGCTCAGTTTGTTAGGTGTGCCGCACCAGAGGAAGGAGGGTATTTTTGCAGTTATCTCTCTCTCTTATCCCCCCCTCCACCTCCTTTTTCTCTGGCTGATAATTAAGGACTCATGGAGGAGGTTTTACAGGTTTTACTGGGTTATGGGTTGACTCAGGTGTTTTTGTTGTATTTTTAACAGCCTCGTCTCCTGCACGCGTCTCTCTGTGTATGTTTGACGCTGATATCTCTGTGTACCTGTGTGTGCATAGTGAGTTCCTTTGTCTCCGTGCGCGGTAAACCCTCCGAGGGCTGATTACCAAATTGCCCCGCAGCAGTACGTCAGGAGGTTGTGTGCGTGCGTTTGTGTGGTGGGATATTGTTTATGGTATTAATGAGTTATGTATAAGTGTGCCAGGAGTATTGGGCATTGCCAGAATTCCTCGCTCTTAGTGACTGTTGTTGTAAACCTCTGGGGTTCGAAGGGGAAACAAGAATAACATGTTAATTAAGGATTTTATCTTAATTTGTTTGTTAACCTTTTCATTTCAATGCAGCCGGGATGAATCTTACTGCCCATCACAAGGCAGTTGAACTTCACAATGCTGTTTTTTGTTAGCAAAATTTCTCCCCTCAAACCGTCTGTAAGACAGATTAGATCTCAGCTAGCATGATTATATTTGTTGATTTTTGAGCAAAGGCTTTTGGGAAGCAGATGTGGTATCTAATAATTGCTACCTTGCGGTGGTGTGAGAACCATTAGCATTCGTCGCTATGTTGAAATTTGAGAAATGTAGCTGTTTGAAAGTGGTTTTCATTTTAAGCCAGGCGTCCAGGCCTGTCAAACGGAGTGTGCCCTTGTTTTATGAGTGACATTGAGGAATTAAGGTAATGTCAGCTTTAATCCGCTCTTCAATATTTAACTTTGAAGATGATTACACTTGCGGCTCTGTCATAATATTTAAATGTCACATCTGTATTCACGTTTTGTAGCAGTGCGGTAGTCACAAAGCAACAGTTTGTGCACCTTTTTCCAGGTCCTTTGTGAGTTGTGCTTGTCCTGATGTATATGCATTTGTTAGTAGATTGGTGAGTGAGTCCATCTCTTGTGTTTTGTATGAAAAAATCTCTTTTATTGGCAGCTGCGTTTGAATCTGATTTGACTAATGATGCTTGCAGCTAAGATAACCCAGAGGAACAACGCAGTGTCATCTGATGAATACAAAAAATTCACAATAAACAAATCTGATTTTATAATACACCAAACCAACAGCACAGTTTGAGTCATTTTCTGAGCTCTTAAAATCAGCATGCAATAAATTTCAATTTGAATATTACATCACCTCATCATTTATAATTTATTTTGAAAATATAAAATATTATATTTGAAAATATATTTCTATTTTATATATATATATATATATATATATATATATATATATATATATATATATATATATATATACATATACACACACACAGTATATATGTAAAATAATGGTGTATATATAATATACACATATATTCAAATATTATAATTTATATTTAACACATTAACTATTATAAATATTAAAAAAATATTTAAAAATATGATATTAATAAAAAAAATATATATATATATATAACATAAAATATTTTATATATATACATATATAAAATGTAATGTGTGTGTGTGTGTGTGTCTACATGGCATCACTAGGTTCTGTCATTCAGAAACGTGGCTTTTCATATCACTGCTATGCTGATGACACTCAACTCTACCTCTCATTCCGTAACTGCTTGTAGTTTCAGCAAACCCATCACTTCATCACAATTTCACCTTCCAGTTAGCCTCATCAACCATAACTCCTTCAAAAACAGCCAGAAACCTTGGAGTTGTAATTGATGAGAAGCTGAATTTCTCAGAACACATTGCTAAAACTGCCCAGTCCTGCAGATTTGCTTTATACAATATTACACTCTAAAAAATGCTGGGTTGTTTCAACCCAACTTTGGGTCAAATATGGACTAACCCAGCTGTTGGGTTAAATTTTTACATTAAATTTTTAACCCAAAAGTTGGGTTAGTCCATATTTGACCCAAAATTGGGTTAAAACAACCCAGCATTTTTTAGAGTGTAGGAAGATCAGGCCCTTTCTTTCAGAATATGCAACACAACTCCTTGTTCAAGCTCTTGTTCTGTCCAGACTTGACTATTGCAATGCTCTCTTGGTCTTCCAGCCAATTCCATCAAACCTCTAAAATTAATTCAATATGCCGCTGCAAGATTAATCTTTAATGAACCGAAAAGAACGCACGTCACACCTCTGTTCATCAGTTTGCACTGGCTACCAATAGCTGCTCGCATAAAATTCAAGGCATTAATGTTTGCCTACAAAATCACCTCTGGCTCTGCACCCCTTTACCTCAATTCATTACTTCAGACCTATGTGCCCTCTAGAAGCTTGCGTTCTGCAAGTGAACGACGCATTATTGTGCCATCCCAAAGAGGCACATAATCACTTTCAAGGACTATTTCATTAACTGTTCCCACCTGGTGGAATGACCTGCCCAACTCAATCCGGGCAACTGAATCCTTAGCCATCTTCAAGAAACGGCTAAAAACGCATCTCTTCCATCTTTATTTGACCCTCTAACTCTAGCACTCTCTATTCTAATTCTATTTATAAAAAAAACAAAAAAACACACACACACTTGACCCTCTATCAATTGCATATTTATTCTGTAACTGCTAGCTTTTCTTGAAAATCTAACACTAGCTTTCTTTTTTCTATTCTATCTACTTTTCTTTATATAAAAAAAAACAAAACTAGGTTTCTTTTTTCTATATTCTATCTACTTGTTTTCTTAAAAATAAATAAATAATTAAAAAAAACCTTGTTACGTGTACTGCGTTAGGCTAACCGTGACTTGTCATAGCACTTGCATGTTGTTGCTCTTTTGTTGGTTTTGATAGCTTCTATTGTCCTCATTTGTAAGTCGCTTTGGATAAAAGCTTCTGCTAAATGACTAAATGTAAATGTATATATATACCCAAACACACACACACACACACACACACACACATATATATATATATATATATACACATATATATGTGTCTGTGTGTGTGTGTATATATATATATATATGTATGTATATATATATATATATATATATATATATATATATATATATATATATATATATATATATATATACATATATACACACACTATATGAACTAATATAAATATGACTAAATATTTATAATGCAATATTTATAAAAAAAATTACAATACTTTATAATAGTATTAGTGCTGTCAAATGATTAATCATGATTAATCGCATCCAAAATAAAAGTTTTTGTTCACACAGTATATGTGTGTGTACTGTGTGTATTTATTATGTATACATAAATACACAACCATGTATGTATATATTTAAGAAAAATATGTTACGTTTATATATTAAATATATTTATATATAATACATGTAAATATTTTCAAAATATATACATGCATATGTGTGTATTTATATATACATTATAAATATACACAGTACACACAGATATATTATGTAAATAAAAACTTTTATTTTGGATGCGATTAATTGTTCTACAGCACTGAAGTGAAAGTGGAAGTGAAGTGATGTGTGACCCATACTCGGAATTTGTGCTCTGCATTTAACCCATCCAATTGCTCACACACAGCAGTGAACACACACACCCAGAGCAGGCGCCCGGGGAGTTAGGGGTTAGTAAGTTAAGGGTTAAGGGTATCAGTTGTGGTATTGAGAGCGCTGGACATTCACTCCCTCCACCTACAATCCCTGCCGGACCTGAGACTCGAACCCGCGACCTTCGGGTTACAAGTCCAACTCTCTATCCATTAGGCCACGACTGCCTTATGGATAGAGAGTCGGACCACAACTGATACCCCTAACCCCTAACTGCTCCCCGGGCGCCACAGCTGCCCACTGCTGGGTGTGTGTTCACGGGGTGTGTGTGTGTGTGTGTGTGTGTGTGTGTGTGTGTTCACTGCTGTGTATGTGCAATTGGATGGGTTAAATGCAGAGCACAAATTCCGAGTATGGGTCACACGTCACTTCACTTCCACTTTCACTTCACTTCAGTGCTGTCGAACAATTAATCGCATCCAAAATAAAAGTTTAAATATATCTTATTATATATTTCTCCATATTTCTTTACAAGACAAACATTTACACCTGCATTATTATTATCATCTCTTTTTTTCTGTAATTTACTGAAATTTCTATACCTGAATGAATTGTAGAACTTTGTCTCAAAAAAAGAAAAAAGAAAAGAAAATCACAGTAGCCTATTGTATTTAAGAATCAGGGTGAAAGAGGTCATTGACATGAACTGATTTATTTTAAAATCATGTTGTGCAAGCATTTTTTTAGACTTAATGTGAATACCTGAACTAAAATGTTTGCTACCACAGTAAACACATGGTTAAATGCACTCAGAAAACTGGCTGTGTTTCATTTGTTGACTCTCATTTGCTGTAAAAACCCACTCTTGCTCTTCTGGAAAGCAACAGTTGCCAGTTATTGCCCCAGTTGCACAGTTAAATGTGCTCTCTAATGTAGAAGTATTTCTCTTTATGCATGTGTATGGTATTCAAACATAATAATGGCCCCTGTGCAACGCCACATGACTTATTACTCAGAGAAGTGGCTCTAGGCATTCAAAAGCAACCCCTAGCTGCATTATTTAAATGGCTGTATATAGGGAATAACGTTTATTCAGAAAGGTTGTAGGAGTGTTACAGATTGATCTCAGACACGAATTGGCAACATAAAGAGAGAATTGCAGGAGAACATTGATTCAATCAAGAAAATCCATTTAGGCCCTCAACATCTTTTCCTTTGAGAAATCGAGTGTATGAATGCAATCAAACCAAAGCCTGCAATCTAAGGTTTTTCTTCAGCTTCCTATAAAAAAAATTATAGTGAAATTCTTAGAGTGCCTTTTAATTCTGCACTTTTCTGTTCAATGTCCAAATGAAAGAAGTTCTTATGTGTACTCTTATGAGGTGATTCGGTTCACATTTTTAAATGATTTCCATATAAAGAGGTGTCTGTGCAAGTCTGCTGTTCACAGAGCAGGGGTCAAAGGTCAGGAACGACTCCATGAGCAAAAGTGGGGGGTTAAACTGAGACAGCTGCCGGTGTGATATCCGTGTTTCGAGCGGAAGCTTGAGTGATTGACAGGAGCAAAGACAAAAGCAGCCTGTGTGAGGCACGTGTCATGTGACAGAAGTCGTCTGTATACGTGTGCGCGTTCATGGTCCAAACTCCACTCCGCAGTGCATAAGGATTCATGAGGATTCAGCAGCCATGGGAAAAATAATATGCAGTCTGCTCAATTTGGCTGGGATTTAGGGAACATGCAGATGAGCTCGTTAGGCGAGGGCTTTGTTTGTTGTTTATTCGTGTGGGTGGGACAGACACGTGTAATTTGTAACCCGGCTCATCACCAGATACCCAGATGGACTAATAGGTTTGGTGACCGTTATACAACAAAGTGTCTATGTGTGTGTGTTTGAATAAGTGTGTGTTTATATGAGAGACAGTGACGGGCAGTGTACAGCTGGCCTCAGGCCTTTACCTAAGAAGAAGTCACAAGGGTGAAGAGATGGACAGACAGCTGGGAATCTCAGCTATCCTGTAACAGTGCAAACATGGCACTTCCCATGTGTGGATAGGTCAGTCTAAATGCTGATCCATGCAACCTGACATTACACCACACAGCTTTCTCTCGCCCTCCCTGTGTGTCTGTTGTTCCTACGTGTATTTCACAGCTAGCAAATTTGTGTTCTAAAACATTTCCAAACATTACATTTTAGTTGAATGAATGTTAAAATGCCCAGTTCTCATAGTTAGACTTATTAGATTGTTCTGGGTGTCAAAAATTCTTTGATAAATGCTATTTATTGGATGTGAACTACAGTAAAAACAGTAATATTATGAAATATTATTACAATTTATAATAACAGTTTTCTGTTTAAATATATTTTAAATGTAATTTATTCCTGTGAAGGCAAAGCTGAATTTTCAACATCATTACTCCAGTCTTCATTGTCACATGATCCTTCAGTAATCATTCTAATATGTGACCCTGGACCACAAAACTTTGAAATTGAGATTTATACATCATCTGAATAAATAAGCTTTCTATTGTTGTATGGTTTGTTAGCATAGGACAATATTTGGCAGAGATACAACTATTTGAAAATCTGGAATCTGAGGGTGCAAAAAAAATCTAAATATTGAGACAATTGCCTTTAAAGTTGTCCAAATGAAGTTCTTAGCAATGCATATTACTAATCAAAAATTAAGTTTTGATGTAGGAAATGTACAAAATATCTTCATGGAACAAAAAAACGATAATTTTGATCCATACAATGTATTGTTGGCTATTGCTACAAATATACTTATGACTGATTTTGTGGTGCAGGGTCACATATGCTGATTTTCTGTTAAAAAAAAACATTTCTTATTATTATCAGTTTTGTTGCTTTTATATATATATATATATATATATATATATTTAAGTTTGGAATTTTTCCAGCATTCTTTGTTGAATAAAAAGTTAAAAGAACATAATAAAAATAAAAAAGATTGTTTTAAAAGTCTTTACTGTCCCTTTTGATCAATTTAATGCATCCTTGCTGAATAAAAGTTTTCATTTATTTAAAAAAAAAAAAAAGTTGACCACAAACTTTTGAATAGAACTGTACATCCTTCAAAGCAAGGCTCATTGTATGAATTTAATAATTCAGTCTTTTATTCTGCAACCTAATTTTTTTTTTTCTCATAGAAATTTGTGTGAGTGTTTAAAGATCCAATCTGTTTGAGGACCAATCCCATGCACCCTCTGCGTTTAGAGAACATTTTTTTCCATAAGCACACTGTTTATTTCAGCACTATAAAAGTCTTTGAGTTATAGGACCATCCAGGTCTCGTCCTCCATTCGTCCTCTGCTCTGAACCAGACAGGCCATAGCTTCACATCAAGACAGATTCTTCCAGGTCAGACACATAATAACTCCAGCACTCTCATTTTCTGTCTGTGACTTTGCGTCCTGGTCTGAAGCTAGTTGTTGATGTGTGTGAGATTTCATTTCGCATTTGGTTTTTGATGAAGATGTATTTGGGGTGACTCGAACTAGGTCGTTCTGCCTGATTAGGGAAACGAAACTTGTGTCGGTCTTATAATAAACTCTGCGCCAGTGCTGAGGCTGTGACAGCAGAACGAACTCCCAGATACAGTTTATTATCTTTTTATTAGTCTCCCCTTAAGCTCCCTCTGACATTTGGTTACGTTCTTACTCTAATATGACTCATTAGTACACTTAAAACTGTCTGCTGTCTGCTGGCCTGGGGAGAGAAGGTGGAAGGTGGAGACAAGACAGATACATAGACAGCAATGAAAGTAGTAGATCTGTTTAGAAACAGCACTTTTGTTTTCTGGTCTAGACCTGGCAGAGCACTCAAAGTCCTTGAAGCACATTCCTACAGAGTTCAGCTAAATTTGATTTTCTTAAAAGAAAGGGTACTTCCAAGGCAGCAAAAAAAAAATAAAAAAATGAGATGATTTTGAAATTGTGGCAGTGGGAAATGTTTTAACTTTATATTTCAGTTCAAATGGAATTAATTTCTAAAATTTGGTGAAGGATAGAGATGTATTTGTATTTTTAGATTGTATTTGTATTTAAAATAAAATAAAATGTCATTACTATTACAAATTTAAAAAATAATAAAAGTATAGGGAATATCAGTACTTTGAGCAGAAGACACAGTGCATTAGCAGTCTTATTGTTTTGAGAAATATTGTATGTTATTCACTACATTTGTGTACAGACAAGATTTCCTTTTCCTGTTTGCAACATCTTAATTCACTAGCTAGTAAGTGTGTGAAGGTGTAAGCTTATTTGAGTAATTATGCATTTCTGAAGGCATAAAAATCTGTTCTTCTGTATTTACACAAGCAGATGCGTCATATTAATATGAAGTGTTGACTGTTTTAGCACATCAATATTGCAAATACAGACGGAAGATTGCATTTTTGTAACATACGGTAATCATTCTGCTACTGTGACAATGTGCATACACTGACCTCGTGATGAAAGATCCGTTACTGAAACGTCTTCCCAGATTGTTTACATTCCTTCCCATCATCCCTTGTGTTTCAAGTGTAAGCCTTAACAAGAAGTTTAGTGTGACGATAAGGCGATACACAGGCTCTAAGGGTTCAGCTGGTGATGAAAGCCTTGGCTAAATGTGTCCCCACTGACAAACCGGGCAGCTGTACGAAACATACACCCTGTCAGCAGTGTTTTAGACCTCCTGAGCTCCGGTTGCTCACCAGCTTTGCGTTTTTTGGCCCAGTCTGCGGTTTAGCGTCGCCTTTGCACTTTCACTCTCGGGGCAGCAACCTCAGGGATGTTGAACTCTGAACCCTTAAATGTTAGGTACACCTGCTCCCACAGCGGCCAAAACAGGTGTGGACCAATCAGATGCGGAGAAGTCTATTTAAAACACGACCTTTTAGGACTTTAAAAGCCTGCGATCTAAAGGCTAATTATCCGTAACAGCATCCGTTGATCCTTTTGTGTTGACCCATATGTTAAAAGAGCTAGAAAATAGAAATTAATATGGCAGTAATGGTAAGAAATGGCAATTAAATTACATTTTCTTTGTCTGTTTTTCTTTTCCATCCCCTGTGAAATGAAATGTTTGTTCTTCTTTGTGTCATTACACTAACATTGTTCTTGCGTGAAAGCGTAAGACATGCCTTAAACTTGTTATAACTCCCAGAGGGAGGGTTACGGGCAGTGCCGATGTCTGTAACTGAGGTTGAGAGGCGGCCTATGTGTCCAGCCATTACCATATATTTCAGAGTAAGAACTATTCACAATGGCAGTGAGCTCTGGGATGGACCTGAGGCCCAATCTGCCGTGTTTAGCACATCTGACTCCCTGTTTGGTGATAGGCATGGGCTATTGTCTCCCAAACAACAGCAGCCTTGAATTTGGCCTCTGGCGGCCCAGGGGACGGTCCCTGCCACTCTCTCCCAGGCTTGGGACGCTCCCCAAGGCATCACACATTCTCGGCAGGGCTCGATGTTCCATAAATAAGAGAGACATCTTTGTAGCACACACACAGAGGTTAGTCCAGCTTACTGAGATGCTGTAAATCAGGAGAAAGCTATGTATGTGTAGGTGTCATTACGGCTAGAATAGACCACCTCTGATGCCACTATTAGGAGAAAGTGTGGTGTACAATGACAAAAAAATGACACAAACAAGTGAAGGTGTCACATACGGTTTTAAAAAGGGAAATGATAGCAAAAAATTCTTGAAATACAGGTATGGAAGTAAATAAACTTTTACAATTTTTTACAATGTGTTTGATCCATGGAAAATCCATGGTGACTGATAGCCAAAGTGCTGCTATGCAGTTACTGAGGAATTCAGAATGATGAAAAAGGACAGAAACTAAAAAGGGAAATAATAGGCAAAATTTTTTTTAAACATATGTCACTAAAAAAGCAATGGTGGTGTATGACGTCATCTCACATGGACGCTTTTCCAAGCATTGTTGCCAAGTCTGTGGTTTTCCTGTAGAATTCGGCTAGTTTTACACTGTTGCCACGGGTTATTTTTTAGTCTGAGGGTTAGATGGAGGATACCCCTGACGGATGGGGAAACTGAAGAAAGAATTGATTGGTGTAGTTTTAGTCTGTTTTAAATAACAATTTGGCTGGTTTTGCTTCGCAGACCTGGCAACCCTGTTTCCAAGTCTTCCTTGGGTGTTTCGCCAAGTGTGTCCACTTTATTTTTCCTGTAAGAGTGGGCATTTCATTCATTTAATTCCATTTGGAAATTTTGAATGTTTTTGGTGTCTGGCTTCTGGTGTCATCCGCGTCCAGCTATTTTTAGCTGCTCAAAACGGCTCGTTTTGCTGCTTGATATTGCAAACTGGTGTTTCTTACCATATTATTTAATGTATTATTTTAATTGTGAGCACACTGGTTTGTAGAGCAAACAGTTTTACTGTTTACTGCTTTTTGTAATTCTTCTCGTTAATTCCCTACAGTGGCTAATGAACCGGAAGTCTCACACATTCACAGAAAACTGCTTACTTCTGCGTTATAAGTGGATAATGCGTTGATAAGGTGGATAGTTTAAATGCAGATATCAAATATGTGTCACTTTAAAAAAATAAAAATAAAAATAAAAAAAAAGATGTAAGCTGGTTATCAAAAAAAAATCAGATCCGATCAGATCAAAATCAGATAGTCAACCAGTCAGAATTTGGCATTAAAACCTGCAGTGTAAATGTAGCCTTACACCGTATCCTAACTACACATGACGCGACAAGCAATTTGGATGTCTACACCAAACGTGACGTGACAGAATCAATCAAATATGACAGCCAATCAGAAGAGTGTGTGGGCGGACGCTCTCTGGAAAAGCACTGCACTCGCAACGAAATGGATAAATTTATGATCTAATTCATAAATATTAAACCTTTTTAACATTATTAAATGTACATACTGAGTGACTGATACCATCTTTATGGAATACACTTGTTGGTTCGCATTGAGTTCACAGTTTTAACGTATATCTTTGCTGTAATTTATCTTCAAGATATAAGGAAAACTACCTATTGTTCCTTTCAGTATGGCCACAAGGTCACACAAAATGATATTTAAACTCATATTAGACATGTTTAACTTTGAATAAAGCACATTAATCACCTGAGATTATCTACTGTCATATAGTTTGTATGTTGTTGTTTCAGCCTCAACGTTGCGGAAATAGAAATCGTTTCTAAAATAGAAATTTCGAGTGTTGCCGTCACGGCTATTTAGGATAAAAACTCTGACTAACGTGGAAAATAAACCTTTTATCGCATGTCCTGGCATTGTGTCGCGTGTAGTTAGGACATGGTGTTAGAAAACTAGTAGCAAAACCTGCATAGTTTGCTTTTTTGTTTATTCTATTGTTAGGGTTTAGTGAGCAACCATAATAGTGACTCTTACTATTTTTATCAGGAATTTCGTTCTGTACTTGTGCTTCAGTGCTTCTCTCTAGTTCTCATAATCATACCTCACATCTGAAGGACCCTCTTTCCCCAAGTGGAATCCCTGTCTGCTCTTGAACAGGAGGAAACAGAATTCTTCACATGGGAGGAAATGTGTATTGGGACAATAGAAATCCTGCTGTGGGTTATTCTCATCAGAGTCTCTCTGCACAGCAGACCGTGAGGGTTTGTGTCTCTCAGTGGGATGGGACTGGTCTCCATGCGTGGTTGCTTTTTACATAAAGCGTGATCAGCGGTACACAACATGTGGGCCTAATGGTGAAAGCTGGCACAGGCTTAATTGGCACAACTGTGGTACACAGTCCCTCTGTGCTTCTGTTGGTGCTCACCAAGCTTGTGTTGCTTATATTTACATTTTTCGCTCTCATTTTTTCCCAGCTCTGTTTCCATTTCTCTCACTGCCTGACTGTCTTTTCATTCTTCCTTACTCTCTTCCCACTGGTGTTTATCCATTGTGTCAGAGTGGGTTTATTCTTTGGGTCCCGGCTTGGTGCAGCGATGTTCTAAGTCCCCCTGGCCAATCTCTCCATGTTGTAAACAGGCTTTAGGAATGTTCTAGTGCTGGATTACTCTCTGCCCACCCTGCCTTCATCTTGAGTTTTACCCCTGAGCAGTTTTCGTCCAGTGCAGACAACCTGAGAGAGCTAAGAGATAAAACAGTAGTGTCACTCTTATACCAACCAGAGCGTTCCAGCTCTGACACACCACTGGACCAGATCATCGGAGGAAGAGTTCACACTTACATGCCATAAGGGCAAAATGAAGAAAGCTGCCTTAAATGTACAGTTTTAATGCAGCCAATTTGTTATGTTTTATAGATACAGAGTTTCTTAAGCATATTTAGAGGGATTGACAAAAAATGTGAAAATTCATAAGTTGTATGCAACTTTAATCTTTTATTCATTTTCAGTGCCAAACTGATTCTGATTAAGAATTCAGACTTTTTTCCCCAAGCTATTTATGTGTGTTTTTCCCACATCAAATAAAAAGGCAATGCACCATGTATGGTTAATACAATAACTAACTGCTTACAGTCACTGTAATGGTGATCAAATTGTAATATTACTTAAATTACTGTTATGGATGCAAAATATATGCAAAATGTAATATATACATAATAAACCGTCTTGTTGACATAGGTATTAATCGATATTTTTCTGTTTTTGCATTTTAAAACTGATTAGGCCAGTATTGATATAGTCTATATATACAGCAAAAATCATTTTAAAAATATATTTTATATTACACTGTTAATTCATTTATTTTGTCATTCATTCATTGGTTGGTACTGATTACTGAATTATTTTTATGTTTAGTGACCAAAAACAAATATTACATTATAAATGTACTGTATATATAATTATTTGATTTATTTATATATCATATATCTGTTTTGGCCACTAAACATAAAAATAATTATCAGACTGTTAGTACCAGTCACTGAATGAATGACAAAATAAATTAACAGTATATTATAAAACATATTTTAAAAATTATGTTTATGTATAGACCATCAATATTGGCCTAATCGGTTAAAAATGCAAAAAATATTGATTAATACCAATGTCAACAGTACTATATTATATATATATTATAATACTGTATATTATGTATACATTTTGCATATATATATAGTGTGATCTATGATTAAAACAAGTTTTATCCTCTTTCAATACTGGCCTAATTGATCTATAGAATTACTAATATTGGCTGATACCAATATGGTGACAACGTATTATGCATTCATAATTGTAATTTAAGTAACATTGGAATTTAAATAACATCATTTTCATAGAAAATTATCTAAAGCTTGCGTTAGCTATCAGTTGTTGTGTTAACCATACACAGCACATCAACTTTTAATTTATTGTAAAAATAATAAATAAATAAAATAAAATAAAATAATAATAATAAAATAGATTTTTAACTGCTTATATGTTTGAATCTCATTGACATTTAATCAGAATCAGCATGGCGTTGAATATGAATTCCCATCTCCAGATCAGCTACTAATCCCCACCTGCATAAGTGCAATAAGCAGCAAGTTGATAACATTGATTCCTCGCTGTCTCTCTGTCGCCTCCCACACCGAAACTGAGAGCAGAAGCCATGTTGTGATACACTAATTTGCATTTTAGTCAATATGCAATGCAGTCAAATGAGTTACCCTTTGCATATTTAAAAGCGTTTCTGTAGCCCATCCGTGATGGAGATGCCGTTTGTCTATTGTACATCGTTATCCGGTGCAAACAGCATGGAATTGCCTGTAATGAGTATTCTCAGAGATATAAACATGCGTATTGTGAGTCCACTTAAACACATGCATGTAGGCATGCAAACAGCTCATTTTGACTTAATGTGTTACACCAAGAGAGAAATGGCTATTCTGATGAGATAGCTTGTGTTAAACCAGGCTTCTCCGGACCCAGCTATAGCCAAAAACTGTGTGTCAGAGCATATTTCCCCAGTACTACTAGCCGTTGAGGACTGTAATTGCTGTCACCTCCCTCCTGGATCCAGCTACAGACTGTGGGAATTGGAAGAGTCATTTCATCTCCAGGGAAACGAAATGATGGGAGCTCCAATTTTCCAGCACAAGTTGAAGGGAAAAAGAGGACGCGGAATCATTAGCGAGCCGCTAGTACATCTCTAGACTAAATTACTAGCTAACCTGCACAGGTCTTCCTCAAGAGTGTACAAAGAAGTAGCTAGTCAACAGTTACTAAAGGTGTGGTCACATTTATCAATGTTTGGCGGATTTTTGTGGGTGAAATCCAGTCATTTAATTTGCAATTGGAAAGATTTTCCCACGCAGATTTCGCCATGGGTTCAAGTACAACAGTGCAGCTCAGCACAATCTCAACATATTAATGAAAGAAGTTTAGAAATCAGTTTAAACAGTTTTGCGATTGAAATGTTAAAGGTGTGGTCACATTTACCATTGCTCTACAAATTTTTGTGGGCAAAATCCAGTCATTTCAATAGGAATATACACAATTGTGTGAGGGCGAAAGATTTCAAGTGCAACTTGGCGCAGCTCAGCACAATTTCAATGCATTAATGAAATAAGTTTAGAATTCATCAGAAAAATAAAATTTTTCACTTTAAGGGAGTTTACAAGCCATCCAGAAAGTTACAGTGAGCAAAAATATGTGCTGTTCTGTTTTGTGATTAAAATACTAAAAGTGTGGTCACATCTACCATTGCTCTGCGAATTTTTGTGGGCAAAATCCAATCATTTGAATAGAAATCTACGTGATTGAGGATTTCGCATAAGAGCGAAAGATTTCCCCTCACGGATTTTGCAATGAATTCAAGTGCAGCTCAGCACAGCTCATCACAATCTTAATGTGTTTAATGAAATAAGTTTAGAATCCTTCAGAAAAATGTACTTCCTCACTTTCAGGCATTTTACGAGCAATCTAGAAAGTTCCAGTGTACAAAATCATAAAATCATAGGAATCTACACGATTGGGAATTTCGCATTAGGGTGAAAGATTTTCCCTCGCAGATTTCGCTACGGGTTCAAGAGCATTTCAGCACATCTCATTTGCGACCTCAACATGTTTAATAAAATAAATTTAGAAACTATCAGCAAAATGTACTTTTTCACTTTCAGGTAGTTTACGAGAAATGTTCCAGTGTGCAAAAATTTGCGCTATTCTCTGGCAGCTATATGATTGAAATGTGACTGCAGTCCCATTTACTTTTGCTCAGAGAATTCCAATAATTCCAATAGGAATCTGAGTGATCGAGAGTTTCTCATGGGGGCAAAACATTTCAAATTTTGCAACTGTTTCAAGTGGGTCACACAGAATCACCACATGGACCAACAGAAAGCTGCTTGATTTGAAAGTGATTTGTGTGTACTACATCGCTACACTATTGTTGCTAAAATTTGCTAATTTGACTGCACCTTAATAGATTTAAGCTCGTCTATCTAAAAAAAACTAGTATATTCTCATAACTATCCAGTTAGCAGCCACCTTTGAGAGGCTTGTGCATGCAAGTCGACCTTACGTAGTTCCTGTGCCAAGAATGTGGCCGTATTGCATAATTAGCTCTTGAAACCAGTCGTCTCCTTTGAAAAACGGACCTGCTAACACATAAGGGGTTAATGTCAGACTTCCTCCCGAGTCTGTGGTGTCGTGCCGCGTATATGACGCTAACAGAAGGGGCTCGGTCGTCTGATACACACCAATTTCAGCCCCTTTCAGGATGGTGGAGGAGAACAGAGGGACCTTCTCGCTTCACAGAGCTACAATTAAGGGGGCCTCAAACAGAGGGGCTCAAAGACAAAGACAGAGAGAGAGAGAGCGATATAGACAGAAAGAGGGAGAGAGAGAGAATGACAGACAGGCAGGCAGAGGTAGGGAAAGTGGAATATTAATGCATTGAAGAGCAACAGGAAATTGGGCGTCTAAATGTGTGCCCGTGTCCCCCGGGATGATTAGTAGCAGCCAATCTCACTCAAAAGCAGATCAATGAGGAGATATATTGTCATTTTCCAACCGCACCCTCTTAATCAGTTAATCTATAATAAGATCGGTGCATCTTAAAGGACCAGCGCTAGAATTAACAGGTTTCGGTTGAGGATCCCAATGTGTGTTTCTTCTGTTCATGCATCTGAGATGGAATACATTTCATAGATTTCTGTCATTGAATGGTTTATGTTGGCTAAACAGAACATAGTTGATTGTGTTTGATTTGATGCTCGGGTCAAATTGTTCTTGATCAAAAGACAGCAAATAAACACATTGTTGCCAGGTCTTTTGTTTCTTTTTAAGCCTTTGTGCACTTTCTTTTCATTTCATCTGTCTTTTGGCATCCTTCTCTCAACTGTCATATGCAACACTGCTTTGGGCGTGTGGGGGAGTCAGATCCTTTTCTGATACATAAGGACTCGGTGTATTGCTTTTCGCATTAAATGTCATTTGGTCTCAGCGTTCTGTCAGTCTCCATGGCGATCGCAGCTTGATGGGCAGTCAATATTTTTCTATGGGGATTTTGGCAGGAACAGATGCCGGACACATGTACAAAGCATGCCAATATGTGCTTTAGGTCTTTGTGAATGTCACCGGGATGTGACGTAGCGCATTTTTGTTTTTTTGCCATTACAAAATCACAATTGTGTGTGTGTGTATATATATATATATATATATATATATATATATATATATATATACACACAATTGTGGCCAATGTGTATTGAGAAAAAACATTTATTTCATAATGAGATCATTCGTGATGTGACATGTAGGGTCCTAACTCCTTTAGGGATTACAGTGTTACATTGTCATGGCAACGAAGTTATAAAATTACATATCTTTACACCAAACAGGTTGGTAAACAATTTTGTTCTGACAGAAAACATGTTATCACTCATAGTTTGTTTGTTTATTTATTTATTTTTACATTTTGTGGATATACTATTGAAACTGTCAATATTATAATATTTACAGAATGGCATTTGCATTGTAAGTACCACACTGTAACACAGACTTACGTTTTTTAAATGGCATGTTTTTTTTCCAATAATCAACATGTTCACAAATGCTGTAGTTTAAGCTTAACTTCCACCGATCTCTGAATATTCCTTTAAACACTTGAATATGTCACATTTGTGTGTTCATTTGTTGTTTGGGATGTGCTGAGCTTTAAATTCACAGTGTCAGATGGCTTGGTCCTTGTTCAGTGTGAGTTGTCAGGTGTTCATGGTGCGGCTGATCAGTGTAATAAATCACGTTTTGCTGGCACAGACACAAGCGGCTGTATGGTGGATGGGCTAATTACTTATAGTGCTATAGCGTTTTCAGAACGTTTTCTGCTGTCAGTGCTGATTGCTCAACACTGATATGATGTCTGATACGTTGCCACCAAGGTACATTTCTTTTTTTCTATCTCTGCATAGCTTAATTGAGAAATTTGAAGTCAGTTTTGCTGCCACCTTATTTGAGAGGTTAAGTTAATTTCTATTGGTAAAGCCTCTGGATTGGCTGTTCATAATGGCGTCTTTCAATTGGGTGTGTAAATTAGTGAACGTCTCATGTGAAGGGATTGCTTCAGGCATGCTTTTCAATGTCATTTATCTTCTTTGAAGGAAAAAAAAAACTGATTTAACACTCTTGTGTTTATTGCATAAAACTCGCCACAAATATTTTATAGTTATCAGACGAATAAAGCAGATGTTAAATAACACAACAGCAGAATGTTTGCGCCCCTCAATGTGAGAAAGATTTAGGAACTCATTGTTAGCTTTCATAAATTCAATGATAATCTGTCATCTGCAGCGATGTTCTCCGAACTCCCGCTCTTGGCATACTCCTGCGACTGTTGCTTAATGGCATCATTAAGACGTGATGATGTGATGTCGCCATAACTCTCACGCTAATGTGATTATTCAGCTAAATTCACAGACTGCACACTCGTCCTGACACATCCAGCTGATGTTTTACGGTAGCTGGAGCATGCTGCATCAGTCATAAGAGAGATGAAATGTATTTAGGGGAAAACGGAATCATGTTTTATTCAATTGCACGCTGAAGCTCAATTAATCAGTTTTTGCAATTAAGTTAAACTTGCTCATGCATCATACATGAGGACAATATCAAGGGTAGTTGCTTCAGAAGCTCCCTGCGTACTCCAGGCGCCGACTGTCCTCCACTGTGAACATAATGGAAGAGAATATATTACGTTAGGAAAAATAAGATAAATACAACCCCTAACTTGAATGTTGAGCTTTCAGTCTTGAAATTAACATGAAATGCAATTTGTTGGTTAATTTTGAACAAATACAGTCTCATTATAGTGGAGAAAATGGCTGGGATGGAAAGAGTGAAATGCGGTGAATACAAAACAGCCCTTTTTTCCCTCTTTAGTGATTCATTGCTGTTTTTTGCCAGGGTTGAATCCACCGTTATCATCCGCCATCATTACCTGCTGCAGAAAGAGGGTCTTCTGAGTCGTGTCTCATTGTCTGAACCTCATACCACACTGATATACCTGTGATATTGCCTTTCACTTCTGATCTAGTCATTCCCATGAAACAATGGCATTTCTGTGATTGATGATGTGCTTAGAGACTGGAGTCTTCAGGTGCTGATTGATGCTGCTTTTTTAGACGGAACAGAATTTAAAGGTAATAG
This sequence comes from Spinibarbus caldwelli, assembly GCA_039654775.1. Taxonomy (NCBI): domain Eukaryota; kingdom Metazoa; phylum Chordata; class Actinopteri; order Cypriniformes; family Cyprinidae; genus Spinibarbus; species Spinibarbus caldwelli. Next base: position 18,321,852 of record CM077266.1, on the reverse strand, counting down.
TGAAATTAATTGCACCGTTTTCTTGCACCTTGACCTACAAGCTCTTCATTTTAGTGATCATTAAGCGCATATTAATATATGGCACTGTAGTAGAAATGAAAATCCTGTCATCATTTACTCACCCTCACACATTAAAAACCTGACTTTCTTTTTTCTGTGGAACACAAAAGCAGTAATTCTATAAAATGTTCTGGCAGCAGTTTTCCATACAATGACAGTGAATTGGAAATGAAGGGTTGCCAGTTTCCAAAAAATGCACCTTAAAAGGATTATTAAAATGATCCTGAAGTCCAAATCTATAACAAATCCATACTCATTCATGTATTTATAGGCTTATAGTTTTAAATTTCAGCTGTACCTTAATAAATGTATTTAAATTAACATCAAGTTATTATTTGAGAAGATTTGGTGCTTTTATTTAATCCGTTTTGGAGAAACCTTCTCTCAAATCATTTCCCTTGTATGGAAGAGAGCAGAGTAAACATACTTCAAAATATCTCCTTTTTTATGTTCCACAGAGAGGAAAAAACATGGACATTTCCACAGATTTCTCATTTTTGAGTGAACTATTCATTTTAAATGAGCTAAAATGCTGTTTTTGGACATATTATTCTCAGAAAACATTTGATCAACTGTTTTTAAAGGAATTACTCACCTAAAAATAAAAATTCTTATCTTTTATTCACTCTCAACACAAAAGGAGATGTTAGACAGAATGACAGCCTCAGTCTCCATTCACTTTCTTGTATGGAATGATACAATGAAAGTCAGTGGTGACTGAGACTGTCAGCTCTGCCTAATACCATCTTTTGAGTGAGAAAGAAAATCATATACGGCTTTGAAACAACATGAAGTTGAGTAAACAATGACATATTTTTAATTACTAGGTGAGCTATCTCTCACAACTACTCCAGAATTTAATAAATTCACTATTTACAGCGATGCCTGCAGGTTGAAGAAATGAAGCGCCTGGCCCTTTAAGAGCGCTGTTAGCCCAGAGCGGGTATCTGCTAAAGGTAGTCGGGGGTGGGTTTGAGCGCGAGAGCCGCCTGTAGACGCGAGAGTAGTAAATCCGTTCATTCACAGCGAGGGGAAGAGTGCGGGGCAGCGGCGGAGATGGACATCTGACTGAAGGGGCTTTTAAAGAACGGATACTTTTTTCCATACTCACGGAAAGCGAGAAAATAAATATGTTTTGTCGGTGAAATGAATCTTGGAGGAAGTAAGAGCGGCTGGGACTGTGAGCATCACATCTGATCTGTCCGTTACACTGACTCTTTATCTGTAATTTACCGATCAGCGCTCGGGAATATGGAGTATTTATGATGCTCAGATTATTTTACCCAGTTTTTGTGTGTTTTGGGTCTAGTTTGTAAAGTTCTTCAATGTGACCGCCTGCTCAAACGCGTCTCCTCGCACTTCAACCGGATTGTAGCGCTTTTGGGGTGGTTTTAAGGGCTGTTTGTCCGGATAAAGGACTCTGAAGTGGACTTTATATATCTGAGGGTGATGGAGTTTCGCAGGACTTTAGATGCGCTGCTCGTTGTGTTTGCCATCATCTGCTTGTCTCAAGGTAAGCTGGAGAAAATACACCACGACAGATGGCCATATGAGGATTATGATCGCAAAACGTTGTGGAATTAAACGTAAATATTGTTTTTAAACGTGAATATTGTCTTTTGTGAGGTGTTGTTGTTGCTTCGGTTGTACGGTGATAATGCACATAATTTGTATGGAGACAGAACTCATACACAGCAGCAGACCATTTTTTTATTTTTTATTTTGCAGTGTTTTTAATATTTAAACAGTCAATATGTTTTGGTTGAGATGTTCTTCTTAAGTTATAGTAAAGTCAAACCACTTTTGATTGAATTACACAGCATCATGTGTCCTTATGTATACAATGCTTTTAATGTAAACATAGATGTATCATTAATACACAGTGTTTATATATAAACATATGGGCAAAACAGTCCAGCTGACCCTGTTTATAGTAAATACACTCACTTTAGGACAGATCAGACCTTGAATTTGACGATTCTCTTTTAGAGAGAGTGCATAATATAGAAAAACTACACAGGGATATCTTCATTATTTAACTATTGTTCTCTATTCCTCTGTATTAGGGGTTTTTAACCCTTACAGTCCCAAAGACCCCTCATTCAGACTCAAGAATGAAGGACAGGCCATTAGTTAGAAATGTACAAATTATCAAAGAGTAAGAAATTCCATTAAAATGTAAGCTCTATATTTTTATATGTTATTGTGAACCCTCTAATCTGCATTCAGGACTCCTGGCTGCAAACCCTGGCTCTGTAGAGCCACAATCTTGCATAGCTTGAATTGAATCGTGCTTAGATCAGTGGTATTGCTGGCAGTGTTGGCCAATATAAGCTCTATTTTATGGGGCAGTAAACATTGCCTCTGAGATCTGTCCTCCAATATAACTGCTGACAAAATCTGCCACTGAATCAAGGGCAGCACAGCCGCCAGACGAGGGATGAAATGACACGCAAAGATTTTATTTGACTAGATCTATAGTCCAATCTAAATTGTGTTGTCAATACTGTGCTCTTCTTTTGTTTCATGAGCAGATCTGGTTAAACCAAAACCAATTCTGGTTTTTATAACAGGCTCAAAACCATCCAAAAAGTGAGTAGCTGAATTTATCATTGTCCCGTTCTTTTCCCACACCTCTGACTTAATCCAGCTCAGGTATGTGGCGAGGGCCGCTGGCTATCTCCTCTCACCTTCTCACACCTGATAAGGCTTTTGAAAGAAAAGGCATTGAGTTACACTTCAACTTTTCATTTATAGCTGCCTGATCCTTTCTGAGTATGATTGTTGTGTACTTGTTGTTTGTCTATGTTACGTTTGTAGCTCGAAGAGGACTTGTGTTTGCTCGGCTCCTTTTGAAGTCATTTTAAACAGCCACAAACAGCTGTCGGCTCTTCCCGGATTGTCCCCAAACATGCATTTAACGACTGCCGGCCTTTGACTCACTCTGTAATGACACCCTTTAAACCAGAAAGAATCTTAGTTTAAAATGAGAAAATTACTTGTAAGCGCAACATTTCTTTTGTATTTTCAATTAACACGCAAGGACCGTTACATCTGTGTAAGCGTTTGATTGGCAGCATTTCAAAAGCTCTGCGACTTTTTCCGTAAAGTGTGTCATTTAGGGTTTTCCCTCCATGCACGACAGCTTATTTTGATATCTTGTGTCTCCAGGACTGTCGTCGCTCCTTAGATCAGAAGCGAAGCATGTTTGAGCGTGTGTATGAGAGGTGTGACTCAGAGAAGTCTGCGTCTCCCTCTCGCTTGCACAGTTTCTCCCTGTCTTCTCTGTGTAAACAGTGTGCTGTCAAGAGGCTGTCAATAAGGAGGGAGATAAATGCCGCATCTCCTACTGAGTACGCTCTGATGTCTCAGTCTGATTTCTGTCCCGGCACATTCACGCTCTTTACTGGATCCTTGCCGGGAGACAAAACCGCTTGGCATTATCTTTCCGGCACTCTTTTGTTGTTGTCGAGATCTTACTTAAGAATTATTAAAGCTGCACCACAAATGTGCTTTTTAATGTGCTTTAAAAAGTGACACCTTTGATTAAAAGTACATATTTCACTATGCAAGAGCATAACTCATCTCCCAAAATAGCACGATTTTATCACCTCCTCTTTATGGCAGCTTTTTAATTGGTCAAGTAAGGAAGGCAGAAACACATACGGCTTTGGTTTTATGAGTTTAGCGTTGACAGGAAGTTTGAATTGAACCCTAAAGACATCGGCTCTGCTGGCGTTGCTGTGTGGGGTGAATGGGGACACAACACAATGCCTTGGCATCAATCTGTCCAACCTTGTGTCTCTGGCCGCAGATGAAGACAGTTTAATGGCCTTATGCATTAGTTCCAGTGGCTGTGGTGACCCTCAAAGCCATGTTCCAAATGGGAAGCACTATACAAAGAATCAGAGAGGCAAAATTAAACTCTCTGTGTGTTTATGACTACTAGTTTCAAGTACAGTTTGTTAGCTATTCAGATATCTTAAATATGCATCTGTGATTGTTTTCTTGAAGTGGTAGCTTGCTTTACGTTTGCAGAACTGTTGAACAAATTGTGGAAACATGGATTGGAAAAATGACACAAGGATTAATTGGTTTAAGTAGAGATATTTTCAGGACATCTGCAAGTACATCATTCATTTCGATAGCTGTTGATAGGAAAAGTGCATAACCCACTTTTGACTCTCTTTGGCTGTTTTTTAAATGACTATAGATTGTATCTTTCATTAATGAATGACTTTTTCTATCTAGCACTCCAGCCCTGACTGAGTTCGATATTAAGCCTCCCTGTCAAGAAATATAACTGCCTCTGTATTTAATCAGAAAATTTCTCACCACTTCGATATTGGCATGCCCTACAGCGGTGGTTCGGCGATTCTCTTTCCCATCCAATAACTCGATAGTAGTCAGTGTGGTTTATATCAATAATAATACTATAAGGAAAGTTCATGGTTGTTTTCTGGGATCTTTCTAGTATGGGGCTTTTCACACATCTGTCTGTAAGAGTAGCAGCCCCCCCCATCATTCCTGTCTTTTCATCCATCTATGTAAATGAAGTAGCAAAAAGAAAAATACTTGCTTAATTTAGGAAGTGTGTATATATAGAGAATATCTGAGAAACATTTTGAGAAACACATTTATTTAAAGTCTAAGCTTTTGAAACGCACGCAATAGCTGCCATTTGTTTGTTGCTTTCCTAATCCAACAGTAAGGTATCACAGTAATCCTCTTTTTTGGACTGATTTTTTTTTTTCTCCAAGTTCATCTTGCCCTCAAAGATAGAAGAAATTTTAGCTTTTTTCATTTCTCAATAATATACTCTGTTTAAGAAATTGCAGTTAAACGCATACCTTCAAGGTCCAACATGAACTTGTTTCCACACCTTTCGAAGGATAGATAATAAAGCTGTTTTACTACCAAGTTTAACTTTTATTTTAACTTTTATTTATTTGCCAAAGCCAGTTTTTACACACATTTGGTGATTGCTTTTAACTTTAGACCCTGCATACTCATTCTTTCCCACTCTTTAAACATGGAAATATACCTATTAAGATAAGCTTGTTGAAGACTTTGGATAATTTCAAGTGGCTTCTGCGTTTTATCTGTGTGCCAATGTGTGGAAAGAAGCTGTGGGGCATTGCAGGGGCCACCTGCATGCCAAGGCGACATACCACTTACATACCCAGACGAAGAATCCTTAATATCTGTAGGCCTGGAGCACAGTTCCCATGGCATGAATGCTCAGCCACTCTTTTAATTATCAGATCACTTTTTGGCAAAAAATTAAGATATTCCTCTTGATCCATGCCTTCTGACAAACAACACAGTATGACTGCTCATTATCAGGCCCTGCTGAGCCTAGATTACCACACTCTCACACTGAGTAACAACGCACTCCAACTCTTAAACAGCTGGCTTGTGCTTTGAGTGTTTACATGGTGCAACTGTGTTGTCCTTGGAGAAACAGGGACCTCTGGTCTGTGTTTTATTCGCTCTGTTTACTAGTTGATGCAAACAGACAGCTAATAGTGTATATAAGTGTGTGTTTGGGCACACTGTAAACAAAAGGGCCCGGGGCCGTGTGTGCTCTCTCATCAGAAGCTCCAATTTTAATGACTCAGTCTCTATCTGCATGGGCACTGCTATTAGATTACCTTCATTAACACACACTCCTTTCTCATTCTCTTCCCTCCTGGCGCCTATGTTTACACACTTTCATGCTGTTAAACTTCGTTCCTTGCTCCTATTTGGCTTTGAGTCCCCGTTAAACTCATCAGACGTGATCTTTGTGTTGTTTCAGTAAATAACAGTTGCTGGGTTCAGAGGGCTATTAGACATGGACATTACGTGCGCGGTTGTTGTTTAATGGCCGTGTAGATCAAAATCGCAGCTTGGCAGAGCTGGAATTGGTCCTTGAGTGCAATGCAAAGAATGTTGTGAATGTTTTTCCGTGCTGTCAATATTCTTTGTCTTTGTTTCTGTCAGAGCGATTGAAGTGTTAACAGGCTATTGTTCGTGTCTCCATAGACGTGTGGCAAGACTTTGATATTATCAGCTCTGTTCTATGCCAAATAGTTTCTCTTACTGCAGGAATCTGCTGCTTTCCATGCTGAAAATACCATGACTTATGCTTTTTGCTGGCTTGTGCTGAAGGACCAACAAACTAGAGAGTTTTTCGCTGTATATTTTATACTATGATGTTACATTTGATATATATTAATATTTTATTTTTTAATATTAATGTAAATATATACTGTATGTATACTTTGTGTGTGTGTATGTATATATATATATATATATATATATATATATATATATATATATATATGTATATATATATATATATATATATATATATATATTCATATTTAAACCTTTTTTATTTTACATTAGAAATAGTTTTATTTAAATTACAGCTTTAACTTTTTTTTTTTTTTTTTTAATATATCTAGCCTGTTGTAATGACAAAATATTTTAGTGGAATTATTTAGAAGTTTTCTCATAACGATTTGTGCAGTAGAGAGACTAAGAATGCAAATTAACTTAAATTTAGTATTTTTACTCTCTAGCTCTGAGACTGGAGTCAGAAATGAACCAGTGCTTTGGGCAAAACTGCCACCAATAGTGACAGAAATGCCCCAGTTACCCAAAATAGGGCAAAAGTGCTCCCTGAGGGAATTCTCTTTTATCTCATATCAAACATTTGATATTTTATATATATAAAATGAATAAAAAAATTTACACTACCAAAGCATGAAAATCTGAAACTGCCATTGTCCTCTCTAGCAGTGTATTATAGCATTCAGTTGACCTCATCTGAAATTTGTCGTAATATTATATTCTGTTTTAAATCTAAAAATGGAAAGTAGTCTTATTAATTTGGCTGCTAAAGCTGTGCATTCACTTTGTCAGCATATGAATGCACAGCATTATTATGCAGTCCGTTAATTAGTCTTATATCTCATATGCCTTTCTCAAGAAGAAAATTCTTCCCTCCCTACATGTCAGTCTTGTATCCAGCCATGCCAGGACTGCTCATGTTTATGACCGACCCAGTGAGTCATTCTTATGCAAAACACCCACCATCTCAACGAGCACCACTCGACTTAAATGTTAAACCTGTTAAATGTGTGAGTCACTAATTGAAAGCGATTCAGCTGTGTATTTCACCAGCGCAGTGCCATATGTTGCAGATCTTCAGAAACATTCACAGGTTAAGTCCAGCGCTAAGGGAAGCCTAGGGGTTTTCCTACCCCTCATTTTGGTCATTTCCTTCTGCAATCATCAGCCATCAAAGCAACAAGAACACATCCTGAATGTGATTTGTTATCTTCTTCAGGTATCTTCCTCAGGGGGAGATATGCAGAGTTCCCGCTGTTCTGGGAGTAGACAAATGTTGAATATAGGCATAATCATCGTCACATTCGATGCACGCTTTCCACGAGCATGTATTTAACATGAAGCCCATCCGTACAGTGCCGACTATGCCCTAGTCCTTTTCATCTCTCTCTGTTTGACTTTCAAAGATCCAGTTCATGAATAGTCAGGTCGGCTGTCGATTGAAGGCCCCGGCCATTGAAGATTGAAAGAATTTTAAAGCGGCTGTATAATTTTTGATGAAAAGAAAGTGACTTCAAAGCCCGCTTACACTTTGTTTTACCTTTTTACTGGAATTTGACCTGAAGCTGAAAAATGGCAGTCTTAAGGGATCAGGAGTCTTCTGAGGGAACTTAGCTTGTGCTTAAAAGCAACTGGTGTGAATAGCAGAAAAAAGATCAGGTTTGGCAAAATATCTAGATCTGCTGTACAGTCAGATTCCTCAGCCTGGAACTTCACTTCCTGTTAAATTTGTAGTTCAGTGTGGGCCTCACCTAGCAATGTTGGGGTCAAGCGGAAAGTGCCTGGTGGGACTAATCCAGTGGAACGTGGTACACAGCTAGGAGGACCAGGAAGCTGATGCTATCTCAACCAGTCGCGGTATGCTGGTCGCCCCAACCGGGCCACTTCCATTAGCGGGGCACTGAAGAGGTCCAGACAACACTGAGCAGCTGGGCTGGAGCTCCACTGTCGCCACCATGCACAATTTATCTTTTATTCCCTTCTTCTTCCTCTATGGGACAAGTCGACGCCCCCTTGAGATATGCGATATGCCATTGACATGTATTCCAGATGTGTTTTTCTTTGGTGAGGAGAGTTTGAATTACAGGAGGTCAGGGAAAACAGACTGTGGTATTATTGTACTGCCTTCGGAGAGGGTTTGCAGAATCTGAATGAACCCAGGCGAATGTGTCTCAGAGTACTGATACATATCTGAGTATATGGCAACACAAAAAGACAGCTATTCCCAGAGAAGAGCAAAGGATTCCTCGCAGCCTGTACTAAAAATGCCCTCACACTAAAGGAATGAGCTAGTTTGGCAAGTCCAGGGTGACCAGGAGGTTATTTTTTTTATGCCTCAATGGCTTGATCACCTGAGGCAACAAGCTCAGTGTTGTTTGAGAACGCAAGGTTTAGGGTGAGCACTTAAAGTGATTCTCAGTAACAGTTTGAACCACTGAAAGAATCGTATTTACGCCCCCTTCTCTTTTCCACCAAGTCTTCTCTTGGGAATCCACAGAGGGATCAATACCTTCAGCTGAATGTTGCCACTGCCCACCAGAAGGTTCATTTGAAGTACTGTTTATTTTGTGAAGTGAGAAGGTTCTTAAAGCAATGGAGTGCCAAGATGAGCCTTTGCGTGAAGATAAGATCTGATGTGTCAGGAAGTCCCATTTGCGCCGCTCTAAAGATTAAGGATTTGGGATTGAGTTGGGTTATATATCACAAAGTGTTTTGTGCAGTAAGCAGGAATATCTATCTATCGACTAACCAGTACCCTTTGCATTCATGTTAAATCCCCTGTATACAAGAATACTATTTTTAACAAAGGGAGTATTTCATCTCTTTGAACAACATCAAAGCTCATGTAATGGACACACAGCCCCTGAACCCACAATGGTACGCAGACTTTGTTTTGCTAAGGCTCCGTGACTCGATGCTGTCTCTTCCTGTTGGAATGAGAAATCCTCTTCATCCCTTGCAGTAAACACAACATCTTTTGCTGTTTCTTAAGCAGGAAGCACATAAGCAGCTCTTGCTGCAACCCCTAAAGGTGTCAGGTTGCTCTGTAGAAGCTGTCATGGAATTTCTGCGCTTGCCACTGCGCTTAATCCATCCCGGTTCCCACCTCGCTGGGTTGATCCAGGCAGAAACGCGCTCGTCCCAGAGGAAAACAGCAGTCCTCCTGTCTAATTTCCTTTTTGCATGTGACCAGCTTCACTTTGTCCTCTCACCGCCAGGAGCCGCAGGAGTAAAGAGTGTAGCTTTATGACCCCAGGTTTGTGTTCTTTCTCAAGAGCCCCTTTGTTGTTTGTAAATGCAAAAAAAAAAAACAGATCAGTTAAGAAAGAGTGTTGGAAGGAACACCCCCCACTTCTTAATTTAACTTAGGGTAATGAATGCACATTTGCAAATCAATTCCCAGATTCCAATGAAAAAAGGAGGGGTGAGGTTGTAAAATAATCAATTATTTAAGGGGGGCGGGAAGCCACTCAAAAGAATTGCAGATGAGAATTGGGAGAAAGAAAGTTGGCCATTTTTGTCTTTGGTGTTAAACTTGGTGCTTTGAGCATCAAAGCTTTGTACTTTTATGTAATAATGAAGTTTGACATGTTGCAAAATTGTTGTAGATGTCAAAGTTCTTCTGGATCTTGTCTTATTCATCTAAGTAAAAAAAATAGCTTTTGTTCAAGATTTTATACTAATTTTGTCCCGCGCTGGTAATTCCTTCTGTATTTTAATTTTCTCTTCTTTAGAACTACTTAATTCATCTTTCTTCTTATGACCTCCAGGTTTTCACACATACTTCAAGGGATGGAGACAATTATTAGATTGACATCTGACCTTTCCTTGTACGGTTGTCATAGAGATCCTTTGACACCTTCTCTTGGAAGACTGAATATTTGCATATGTCGCTGCACTTGCTGTTTGTGAAAATTTCTTAGAGCATGTCTTGTTATTGCAACATGGCTTTCATCATTTGTCTTTGTTTAGCTGGGCCGTGTTTAGAGATCTTATTTCCTTCCCCCAACACTGGAGATAAATATTCTTAGTGCTAAAAGCCCCTTGGGATTGATCAGAAGGATAGCCAGATGCATGTATTTCCTCCCAGAGCCGGCCCATCTCCCCCTCTTCCTTCACATAACAAGGTCAAACCCCTATTACAGTACAAGGGCTTGATACCTTTAAGAGCAGATGAGTTGTAGTTGCAGCACCTCTCTTTATGCCCGAATCAATCTAACTGCTGGAACCATTACTAGTGTCACACAGTGAGATTGCCACTTGTGTGGGTTCTTCCAGATAGGACATGCTCTAATTTCAGCAGCATTTGTTGGATGTAATCCTTAACAGCTGGACTGAAGTTGTGCTACTGATGTAGCATAGAATTAGCCTAGATTTTTGTGCTCTAAGTATTTTGAAAAATTCAAAATTGAAGAATGCTCCCTTTTTATTCTTTCTATTGAATTTGCCACACCTTGCAAGAATTTTTGTCTATCTATCTATCTATCTATCTATCTATCTATCTATCTATCTATCTATCTATCTATCTATCTATCTATCTGTCTAGCTATCTATCTATCTATTAGGGGTGTAACGGTTCACAAAATTCACGGTTCGGTTCGATACGACACAGTGGTGTCACGGTTCGGTACGTTTTCGATACGGTGGGGTGGGGCAATTGGTTACGTCGCAAATTCGCAATGTTGGAAATATTTGTTTTAAACCATGAAGGCGAGCCAATGGATATCACACAAGCACGCATTTGCACACGTGCAAACTTTGCGCAAGATTTATGCTGGTGAACGTCTTAATCTCAGTCAATTCACTAAGCAGAAAGTGAAAGTAAAAACGGAATGACAAAGTAATGATGAAGCTTTCGGCATCTGACTCCGCATATTCTCTCAGAGACAAAGAAAGACGAATCTACTTCAGCATGCTGATAACGGTATAGCCTATAGCTGTTTTCATTTATTTCCTTTATATTTCTCTTGTGGCCCGTACATACTGAAAAAAAATAAGAAACGTATTTCGTGTTAAACAGGTTGTTTTTAAAAGTCGGTGCTTGAAATAAAAGCTTTTTATTTCATTGATTTTTATTGATGACTGCAGTGTTAATATTTTAATTATAGGACTATAATTCATTGTAGGTAGCCTATAGTCTAATAGACCTGTTTTAAAATACCTTTTTTAAAAACATTTTAATTGAGGAGTAAATATAGCATAATCTTATCCTCGCAGCACGTAAGTTATGCGTTAATTATTGCGGGGCAAATTAATTGTAACTTTTAATTTAATAATAAAAGTAACTTCTTAATAATAATAGGCCTAATAAAAATAAGAATGTAACAGGCCTACGTTAATTGGAAATACCAAATCCTCTTAAGATTGCCAGTAATTGATGTTTTTGACAATATCTCTGGCTATCGTCGATACAAGATCATCGTCTTTCGACGCACCCCAGCAAGGGGAGGTTATTGCGGGGCAGACAGCACATTGCCTGTTACGTCGTTTGGGCTGCGTTGTTGAGCACAGTGGCACTGATATTTTCACACACTTTAAGCTTTTATTTTCAAAACGTAATAGGATTAGTCCGACGAATCGTTCGGTTTATAATGCGTACCGAACCGAAAGCCTCGTACCGAAAGGTTCAATACGAATACACGTATTGTTACACCCCTACTATCTATCTATCTATCTCAGTAAGATAGATTTCTTTTCTAGTTAAAATAATAGTTATATTCATTTTTTGTAAATTTGAATTGTACTTTATTCAAATTTGAATATTGTTTGTTGAACTAGCCTAAATTGGAATTTAAAAGGCATAATAACAAAAACCCTGTTTCTGAGTCATTGTTGACAAGTTGCTGTGGTGTTTGGTTCTTAGGTGGTTATTCTGTTTGGTTTTTAGGTGGTTACTTACTGGCCAAGATTAAAAGTTAAAGGTCTCCATAAGATTCCCAACATATGACTCAGGTTCCTCCTGTAACTTTATGGTCTGCTATGTGAAAAACATAAGTCTTATCACTTAGAAATGTAATCCTTAACAAGCCGCATGGTTTGAAGTATCATTCATGTCTGTAGTACAGATGTACTTGAAAAAGAGCATCTTGCCTTGGCGAGCACCATTAATAATTAATGCAGGCAAGATTGTCTCAGTTTTATTTCACTCGGCGACCAGAAATCAAAGCACTTCCCACAATTCACAGTGGAGCCAAGCAGCCTTTTGTGACGAGGTTATTAAAATTATATCACCTTTGTTCTGCCTTATTCACTTCCTTATTTGAGCACTTCTTTCCTACCTTGTCAGAACCAGAGACGTTTTAATGTTCGTTTCCAAGCGTTGTTATATAAAGGATGCTCTTGGAGAGGTGCTATCTGCCTCAGAAGGCCCTTAAAGTGTTTCCCAGAGGGTTGATTTTCTCTGACAGGGTGAGACCACAGAGTTCCTTAGAGTCATCAAAATCCCCCAAACACCCATCACGGGACTTGTTTTTTTTTTTTTTTTTCTTTTTTTTAAGTAGCGGTTCTAGCACCTTATAATGGGCGACTCATTGGTCTAGAAGACTCAGAAAGCTCAAGGCGAATGATTAATCAGCTTTTCCAGATGTTGTTTTCCACTTCTCTATGCACAGTCGGTCGCTCTCTTAGACTGTCCCCCTGGTCTTCTCGAGGTCACATTTAGGTGAGATGGCTACTTTGATAGGCATTTAGCTCAGTCTTTACTTTCCATCTCTTTCCCTGCTTTACATCTCCTCTGTGGCAGGTCGGGAGTGTTTGGTCTGTTTTATTTATAAGCCTGTTCTTGGATTCTTACCCCACTGTTTCTCCTCCACCCCCTGCCAACCGCAGTCTGTTCGGCAGTCCATAAGTGTCCGCTAAAAGCTATTAGCCAAACCCTGGTGGTCTCCGCTCCCTTAACCCAGCGGGGCCACGGGGCTTTTTGTTTTGAAAGAGTGGAAGGGCAACAGTTCTGGGGATTCGGAGGTGAACACAAAGCTTGCGGTTTGGCCTTTGCCGTCTCTTGTGGATGGAGCCCAATGTACTACTACTGTAAGGTCATTGTGTCATGTTATTCATGGCTGGGGTAAAGTGGTTGGGAAATGGGTTTGTTTTAAGTTGCATTAGTCTTTGGCCCAGAGGTGTTTATCCACTCGACTGAATATGAAGTAATAAAGCAAAGTAAAGCTTTCCAGATCTGAATGGTAAGAAATAATCCTTAAAAGCACTATTTTTAATGCCACGTTGCTGGTGTAAACAGAGGACTGTTAGATTAGAGTTTATCTCCATGTGCGTGAAATGCATTACTGTGTTTTCCTCATAATCCTGTGTAACTTTTTGTGTATTTTGAGGTGGTGATGGACGTTTCCCCAGGGGGATGTCTGTAGCTTTTTGTTAGAGCTATCACACGTGATTCATTTCCAACTGAAAGATATTTTCACCATCCCTCACTCTGACTGCTGGAAATCACAGTCTCTCTCCTGTCACGAATTTTAAACCCCAGTATAATTGTTGCCGCCGGGATCGGTAATTATTTCCAAAATCACCATGCACAATGACTCACTTTCATCCCCAGATATCTCCCGATGGCTGAAATTCCCCAGTCTTATTGAGAATCAGTTTGTGTTGTTGTTATTCATCCGTAATTGTCCCACCACCATACTGTCATTCAAATTGGGAGAGAGAAAGCAATTTCAAAGCTTTCTGAAAGCCTACCTGAATTACCATACCACCGGTTTCTCCTTCCTCCCCCCTCAACAACTGTGTGAAACAAAAAACCCTTGGCAGTCAGCATGAATTCATATGCTCCTTAAAACAGAAGACAAATTATATATACATATCCCATCATTCCAGCTACTGCGGGAGTGAAATGAATTTCTGTTTTCTTTGATAGCTGTTGAATTTAGAGCATGTAATTTTCATTCCAGTTTATGACGTGCATATGAGCAATACATATGTATAACTTCTTAATTTTACCTAGCTGAATATTGGCAGAAATTGTATTTTACATCCTTGTCAACAGTGACATGAATAATCAACTTGCAAAGATGGCATTGGTAAAGCAGGTGCTGGATCCAAGACTGTGCATCTTATTGGCTAACTTCCAACTGGAATTAAGAGCTGTTTTTGGTGTAAAGTGAGAATTTATGCGCTTGCGTGCACACAGTTAAGCATTGCTACCTTGACAATGCAGCCTGTTCATTATCATAATAAAATACAGTCAGTCAGACATATGGAAAAAAACACACTGCTCATTTTAAATATGCAGTTGCCTAAAATCTGTGCCGTTAAGCGTTATCATCGTACCGCTGTGATGTTATGCAAAACATTTTGTTTTACTGGATATTGGAATGCAAGTGAAGTATATAATAAATAATATTTTGACATTCAAATATATCGCGAATATGGAAACATTTGATTTTGTGTTGAATGAGAGACCCAGCGTTAGTTTCAGTTTCGTTTTAGCCTAAATTAATTAGATTTGGCTTGTCGTTTATATAGCTATAGCTTCTTATATTTTTAATTCTTGTTCTTTTTTAAATACTGTTAAACTGAAAGGATTTGTTGTGGAGTGAGGGGAGCTAAAATAGCCTAGCTATGTTTACAGTGTTTATTATAATGTTTGTAAACATTTTGCGTCGGCATTAGGCCCGTTTCTGAATGAAATAATAAAATGCGACTTATAGGCCTACGCGACTTATGTTTTTTTCTCTAAAAAACACAATTTTTTATACATGTAGCATATTTTAACCATGCAGCAAACCTTTTAAAATATTTTGATAAATTACTGAAAAAAAATAAATAAATGACTTTTAAACCATTTAACTGATTGTATTAATCGGTTAAAATGAGCATCCCTAATTTATATCATTTATAATGTTACATAAAATTGCATATGTACATTATGGAATTATTTTACATTTATGATGATATTTTACAATTATTTTATTTTATTTACAAACACTCCCATTTTCCACTCTGTCCAAAGTCCTTTTGGGGCAATAAACTTATTTTTTCTTATATGTCTTGTTCAGATACATGAGAGGAAGTATATAAAGAATCATACAAATATAAAATTTAAAAAAAAGCTGGATGAAATTGCTGTTAATAAAATTGAATCGAATTGTACATTGAATTTGCAAAAACTGTCAAATTAGAAAGCAGTGAATCATGAATCAAAAAGATTCACAACTGTACTTGTATTGCTTGTTGCACTGAGTCGCATCTGGGGTTACACTTTATTTTAAGTTGTCCTTGTTACAGTGTAATTATATATTTAAGTACTGAGTAATATTAATTAACTACATGTACTTACTATATGGTTAGGCTTAGGATTAGGGTTTGGCTTAGGGTAATTATGCATAATTTATTGTTATTATAATATTAAGTACAGGTAATGTGTAACAAGGACACCTTAAAATAAAGTGTTACCGCATCTGGTTAAGACATTCTGTAATTGCAGTTGTTTTTATACCAAATTCTCTCAATTGCATGTAATGCAAATAGTGACCACCGATTCTCTCTCTTATAGGATCTCGGCCGAGGTTGGAAGATGCTGCACCACGGATTGTCGAACACCCCTCAGACCTCATTGTTTCGAAGGGCGAGCCCGCCACGTTGAACTGTAAGGCCGAAGGTCGGCCTACCCCTATGGTGGAGTGGTACAAAGATGGTGAGAGAGTCGAAACGGACCGTGAGGATCCACGCTCCCACCGCATGCTCCTCCCCAGCGGTTCCCTCTTCTTCCTCCGAATCGTTCACGGAAGACGCAGCAAGCCTGATGAAGGAGTGTACGTGTGCGTAGCGAGGAATTACTTGGGCGAGGCCGTCAGCCGTAATGCCTCTTTGGAGGTCGCAAGTAAGTTGGCTCATTTGTACTCTGATCCTTGCCTCATCCTCTCTTCCTCAATCTCTCCGACTGCAAATTTCCGCAGTGCTCATCTTTTTTCCGCCACTTCTATAAAGCTTTCCCATTTTGTCCTGCTCTCCTCATCTTTTTCCCTTCTCCTCCATCTCCACTCGATCTTGTTTAGTCTTCCACTCGCTGCGGCGGCCCATAACCATCGTCCCTGTATGGAGTGAAGCACTGAGGTCATTGTTAGTTTTAGAGGAGGTAATCTGATTTGTGGTATTAATGTAGATGGATGATAGCTGGTATTCGAGATAAATTCAACTCCAGAAATAACCAAGAGAGGAGCGTAATGCTGATGGCTTCCAGGTGACAGATGTTAGCTTAAAAAAATCCACCAGCGTCTCAGTGTTTCTCATGGAATGGCTCCAGGTTTTAACAGCAGGGCTTCCCATATCCAATACGCACTAATTAAATGCTGATGGCACTATTTGATTTCGGTCATTAGATTATCGCCAATTTCATTACACTTCTGCAACGTTATGTTTTTGTCATGCGACCTCAGAGCTTTCTGATACAGAATCGTTTCTAGGTGGCCTGCAGACCTTAAATGGTGTCGTCAAAGGACAGATCCCTCACCTGCTCGAGTATTTCACCATCTGCTCTGAGATATCTGCGAGACATAACAGTCTCCATGTTCTGGTACCGCTTGGAAAGAATAGCACCATTCTCACACAATTCAAAGCCAGAACGCAGATTCGGTCTCCAGGTACTCATAAATCCTGTCTGTTAAATTCCTCTTCCATGCATTCTTATTGCAAAACACTTCAAAACCCAAAGCATTTAAAATTCACTCACACTCTGCTATCTAATTAGGATCTGAACCTCCCCGTTGAGCTGCAATATCTTTATTTAAAAGAGAAAGCAAAGAAACTGTATTACTTTTGATGTCTTCAGGATTGATTGAAGTTGGTGCAGCTCTCCAAAGCTGGAAATAACTGTTATTTGCTGCATGATAATATTTATTCTCATTCTCAATGAGCGTTTTTAGATTGGATTTCTTTTCAGTTTGATTTTTATTTCTTCTTTCTTATCAGCATTGAAAGTTATATTTCTCTCATATTTCCATATCAAATATTTTTGAGTTTTCAGATTGGATTTGAACAATAACTCTATTCAATTATAGGACTGACTGTTGGATGCCATTACCAAAACCATTAACCTACATTTCAGATTCATTTATTAATGATATCCGGCGCCTAAAAGACACTGTGCTGTTTCAAAACTCAAAATTCATTGTAAGTTCGTGATCCATGAGGGTAACAGAACAGATGGTCTGTTGAATAAAATATTTTTTATTGTTGCTGAGAAAATTAGTTTTCCAAAGTTGCATTAAAGATCATGGTTTTCATCCAGAATATGATAGAAACTCTCAATTTAGTGCTTGGAAATTTGTATGTCTTGGTAACTCCTTTTACAGCGGTATCTAAAAATATGTTTTTACCTCAGTGAACCTAAGCTAAACTCATAATCAAACATCTGAAATTCCCAAGCTTACCCCTACAAATGAAAGGGTTTTGGATGAGTTCTTCTCACATTGAGCAGAAACGTTTGCAGTCTATGTTCCTCAAACGAGACTGTCATTATCATTAACTGTAGACTGAATGTGCGCAGAGGAAAGAATTCTGGTACACAAATAATTCTAGAACCCCACAGGAGTTGATTCTAGGTCTAGATTCCTAAACCGCACATCCTTGCCAACTGTCTGTCCTGTCCTTTATCCATGCCCCCATCATCCAGGTGGCCTATATCATTAGTTATGATATGTTTGGCTCTCCTGTGAGATGACTGTGTGACATTTCCTCTAGGGAATGGTGGCCAAAAACAAGAAAAAATCACACAGATAAAATATACATTGATTGTATAGCTTAGTCAGTATGTTGTCAGTCTAAAATATGAGATATAATCATTATATACTTCCTTTTACAATACAAATTTCCGTAATTAGTTCATTGAGGCTATTTATGCAAGACTAAACTGATTGTGACATCTTGACAGGTACATTAACATATGAAAGCCCACATTTACACCCCAACTCGTTGTTTCAATCCTGACTTCTGTGGAACAAAAAAAAGAATATAGTTTGGCAAATGTTTCAACTGTTTTTGTCCATTTAATGCAAGTCAATGGGGTCCAAATCTACATTGTTTTTCAGAATAGCTTCTTTGGTGTTCCACAGTACAAAAAAGTCATACCGGTTGGAACAACATGAGGGCGAGTAAATGCTGACAGAATTTCCATTTTTGGTTGATCTATCCCTTTAATATCACTTCAATGCAATAAAAGTTCAGAATAGCTTTATTTTGATGGAATAAGCTCTGTGGGCATTGTGGTGATGAGATTTGGGCACATATTGCCAGCTCTCTGCATGGAGATCATCTTTCTCCATTGTGGCACGGTTCCATCAGCCAGGTGGTGGGCGGGAGACGGGGATGAGGGGTCTGCTGCCAGCAATAGAGCTTGTCTGATTCACAGGTTTTGGGGGTTTGGTAGAGAGAGGTATATATATATATATATATATATATATATATATATATATATATATATATATAGCGAGAAAGGGAGGTAGAATGATAAATAGAAAGGAGAAGGAGGGAACCCATATGCCAGGCGTGTTGATCTGCCACCAGCAGGCAGCGTGTCGTACATTAGGAGGGCACAGATCTTCGGTCAAACGCGATATGTTCTGGTGAGAATAAACAGGCTCTTGGCCCAGTATGCGTGGGAGGGACCGAATTCCCAGAGAGTGTTTTAACAGCCTGTTTATATACGCTGCTTTTTGAAGGCGGTATTTATGGTCGAGGTGATGAGTTATGTAGGCACAGTTACATTACTCAGATGATGAAGCCGGAGCTGGGATGATTTACAGTGACAGAACTCTCACACGTTAAATGATAGATGAAAGGGAATGGATCTGTGATAGTTCATCTGTGGTTTGTGGTTTATTACTTTTTAAGTGATGCTCAGCATTTGGTGTCGCCCCTCTTTATACTTATGCATGGCTTATGGGTAAACATCAGCCATTTGGAGCTTCTAATGAAAGTTGTTTTGAGGGGTCAGGACTGGTTTCCAGGAGAACAGGTGAAGACGGAACTGCAGCTGTTCTATGGAATGTTGGGCATGAACAGGTGAAAGGAAAATATGATACTCTTGTTCTCTGTTTTGATTAGCTGTGAGAGGCGGGAAACTTTCACACTTTTCCACTTATGGGGAGGGTCCCAAAAACCTGTTGTACTACAAAAACACAGGTCAGCAGCCAGTTTGGACTGAATTGTAACTAGGATTGTTGTGATGTCAGCAACCTAGTCTAAATTTCATGATTCTCGACACCACAGCAAAAACTATTCTATTAAATGCTTTCCTTTTTTTCCAAGTTTATATTTAGTTAACTTTATTTATTTATTTATTTATTTATAGTTAGTTAATAATATATACTAAATATTTATTAAAAGAATGGTTTTACTATTTTAGATTTAAATATATATATTTTTTATAAATATATTATCCATTTAATTATTTTTTATTTAATTTAACAATATTTTGATATATCATATCTAATAATAATAATTATAGATTAATAATCATTCAATTATAATTAATTCAGTTAATAATTAATTGAATATATTGTAAATGTAATATTAAAAATACCAGTAAGGTCTACAGAAAGCCTGAGTTGGGCCATTCTTCTGGTGATGGTAGGGTTTGCTTATGGGTCACTCTGCACCTCTAGGGTTTAAGCTGGAGACATCCTGACAGATAAGCCTATTTATGTGAAGCCCCTCAGTCCAGGACAAAACTAAAGTAATAGTGGCTTATGTTCAGCAGGGCATGCTGTCCCCCTCTGGGCTGCCTGCCCTCTGTGCTATTAACCTTATTGCCTTGGATCTAGACTCGTGTGGGTGCTAAAGGGTGGCCTGGAGCAGTTAAGACTTTGAAACTCCTCAGTAAAAATTGATTATGAAACCAGCAGAAAAGAGCATTGTAAAAAAGCATTATAAAGATTTTTAATTAGATTTGAGCAGTCTTTTACTGTAGCTCTAATGCATCAACACATCCTACATAAATCAGATTTCTGTGACTCAGTCTCAGACAGAAGACAATTTCAGTCCCGCAAAGCTGCTAAAACTTCATTCAGACTTTGATGAGATGTATCCACAAAGTAGATTTATTATTCCAGAGACTTCGTTGGGAATATGTGAGCTATTAATCTTCCTGAATTTCCCAAAGAGGTGCCAAGTTGCAAATGCGTTTTTCTAGCAAGTGCATATTATCCAGCAAATGCATAAAGCTGACCTCGGTCTGTCCAGATGCGCATGTGGCTGCGTGTGTGTCCGTGCAGTAATAATGAGATCACTTAGCCCGTCGAACTCCAGGGGTCAGGGAGACTGCTGACAGGGTGGGGTCATTCGGACTTTCTGTCCCCTGGCTATTTAACTCTCTCACTACCTAATGAATGTTTTAAAGCCAGCCACGAGTAAAACAGATCTCACATATGAATACAAGGCCACCTTGGAGGGAGAGAAAGAGAGATATGCAGTAAAGATAGTCATAATAAACTGCTGGGGGACAGAAAGAAAAAAAGAAAAAGAGAGGGAAACATAAATGGAAACGAGAGAAAGAGAGAGAGTGTTTAGCTGAATGAGCAACAGGTGGTGCAAGGAGGAGTTTAGACTAAACCCCCACTCAACTTGATAAGCAGGGGTGCATCTGTGAGCTTTTGTATAGTCAGGGTTATGACCAGAGCAGACAGGACACAAAGGACAATGCAGCCCACCTCTAGGGAGCCACCATCCACTTTTAATCATTGCCACCAACTCTGAGATATCAACAACTCTCATTTGTCTCTCTCTGTTACACCCAGGTTTGAATGTAGAATTAGTAGTTACATTTGTTATTAGTATGTTTAATCATCATCATCTAAATAAATCAATCTAAATATACTGTAATAATATAAACAGCAATAATAATAATAATTAGGCCTATTATTACATCTAAGTACAATTCAATAATAGTAGATAATAAATAATCACAATAAGTAATTCTTCTGCCAAGTAATATAGTTTATAATGATAATAATAGTTGCATATACACTGTGGCTCATCCAATTAGATTTTAGAGTCTGAACTTTCCGGTTTATAACATTTAATTTGCACTTTTGCTTACTCATGTCCCTCATGAAACAGTCGTTTCACTCTGTGGTTGTGGTTAAATGAATGTGTAATCATTGTTGTTGACTTTGGGAGAGCCTGACCACCATAGGGACTGTTTAATTGCATCTATTCATTTTCCTTACAGAGATCATAAAATTGTAATTGTCCATTTTACTGGCATACTAAATTGGAAGGTGTGTTTAAGGGCCTCCTGTAGGACGGCATATTTTTTTTAAAATGCCCATTATCCAGATCTGAACTTCAGCCTTATTTTTAAAACACCTTAGATCTGTAGAGTGGGGAAACAACATTAAAGCTTAAAATGAAGTTAGTAAGCTTGTTTAAGTGCTGTGATTGATGGGAACCGGTCGTCGGAATGCTAAATTATTTCCCTTCCACGGCATATGTGTTTGTGCAATCCATAAACCCTGAGAGTTTGTGCAGGCACCAGCCCTGGGGATGATTGATTGCCTCGCTCTCGTTGGCATTGCCAGCTGGCATCGGAGAGATGGGAGAGAGCAATGGGCCAGGATATTGGTCTGTGTTTAGAAGGTAGGAGAGCATAGAAACACACACACTGCCAGCAAAAGCAATACTTGATTAAGCTGTTACATTCCCGTTGGCCTTTACTTCCTTTTACTGGTTTTGGCCCCTTAGAGTAACACAAATCCAGGCCAGATCTTTTCCTGTAAATTTTAAAATTCAAGGTCTTTTGAACAAAAACTGACTCCAGAACAAATTATGACAGTTCAATTTCATCAAGCAATGTCAACCAATCTAATCAAAAAAGCCTGTGCACGTTCGTGACCTCTGTTTCAAAAGCGTATAATGCCCTCCCTAGATCCTTTTAGCAGACGGGCTCACCTTGAAGGATCAGAGGATTTCAGATGAACAAGAATCCTTCCCCAAACCCCTGCGAGTTAAGGCTTCAACGTCAAGCCTTATCCCGAGACCTGTCCCGCTGATATGCACTGACGGATCATGCAGAGCACGCTCAGAATTTGACTGCTCCGCTGAGTTTGAGCCCTGTCTCCTCTTATGATTTCAGTACCACGTGTGGAGTGGTAAAAGAGCACTGTACTTGCCTCGTAGGCTCATACTCCATTCGATTTCTGCAGTCTATTGAGAATCCATTAAACAAGTAACATCTTTGCTGGTGGCACATTGATTATTTCAGACATTGTTCTCGTGATTGTTGAATTCCATTTACAAGCTCTCTACTTGTTTTTGTACAACAGCTTGAAAGCTTTTGACAGTATATTTGATGCAGGTTTCATGCCGTTGAACTCTTTCAAAAACAGCGTCAAGTCCAAATTTGTGTTTCTCTGTGTATTACATTGGTTAATCTTTTGTTTTATGCACATTACTTTTGGAAGTACCTCTCCTAAAATCAATAAATTTATTTCGCGTCAACTTTCCTACCTCAAGCCATCCTCAGGCAAGAACTGGCTGTGTTTACCAAATAAAATTATATTTTTCCAGAGCTCCCAGCAACAGCTGCAGTCTTGCTAAAAATATAAATAAAATACATACAAAATAATATATAATTTTAATATATGTCATATCAGCAAATAAATGTAAAATAAGTTCCAGATCACCTGCTGGTTCATTTTGGACAGTTGGACATTTCCCCAGATGGTTGTGGATCACTATTTGGGGACGTTTCATTAGCGAAAAGGGGGGCGATGATGGACAAAGACACAGAGTTGGGTCCCGTCCTCTCATTAAGCTCGAAAAGTGCAGACCATCACTAGATTAAAGTAATCCTCTTTCTTTCCAAAGACCATGTCTCTATTAGCCTCCACCGTGGTCGGCCACACGCACTGGATTAGACCACATCACTAATGGACTTATTGTTGTTGGTATCTGCATACAAAAAGACCAGCTATGGGGGGGCCTGGGGCTCTCCTCCTGGATGTGCCATCAATACAGAGATCCTCCCATCCCTCATCCCCTTATCTCCTCTACTTTTGTTCTCCACTCAGGCGTTTTGTGGGCCAGCGTTGTGTCCAGCAGCACAGGGGCTGGTAACGGTTTACACACGCAACGCACCCAAGCATTGAATAATGATGAGTTTACAGTAGGGCGAACGTGTTAGACAGTCAGCCACCCACCGAGCAGCTGTTTTCCCTCCAAAAAACTTGATTGAAGTGGTTTTGTAGCTTCAGTTGTTGAGAAACGCTTCATAATACAATGAAATCGGGACGTGAGCGAGGTTATGTAAATGGTTTGGAGCTGACCTCTTATTTGGCAGCAAAGATGAGAAAATACAAGGCTTGTCTGATTTAGTTTAGATGATTTATTCTGATTAAAAGTCAAAGCTAACAGATGTTTTGTTGAAGAGCTGAAACGGACTAGATGAAGTGTTGTTGTGTTTGGTGGAGAATTAGAATGCCTCTATTGAAGTCTAGATTCCATCACAAAAACATAGTGATGTAAGCAACTGAAACTTACCCATAATACATTGCAAATGTGATTGGCAGGCAAATTGATTTCTGTCCTTCCAAACCTGTATGAAAAATCTACTTTTAAAATTATTTTGAACGCTTTGTTTTCTTCTATTTTATACTATTTTAGTATTTTAAATTTTAAGTTTTTAATTTTACATTTTTAGTTTTTATTTTAATTTTATTTTAAGTTGAACTATTTCAGTTCCAAAGCAAAATTTAAAAAAAAAAAAATAAGGCAACCTATCGCTGTCAATTTAAGTTAACTCAACTAGCAACCGACGACTTAACTTTAGTTCATCTAATGAATAAAAATCAGTCTACTGAGTGTTAAAAGATCTGTTTAGAGCAACCAAAGATTTTTTAGCATTTAACAATGTTAATCTTTTTTAACAATCCTCTTTCCTTTAGATTTTTGTTTATTTTCAAAGCCTTCTACATAATATGGGTAGTATTTGCCTCTTAAATCTAAAGGCAAACATTTATGCTGATAGACAAATGCATTAAGCAAGATGCAATGAGATGCACATATATAGTATCTCAGCACACGATTCTCAACCATGGTGAGGATCAACAAATTTTAAATCAGTAAAAATATGAACTTTGATCCACATGAGAGCTAACTGACAGTGACAGCAGCAGCAGCAGCATAAATTAAGCCAATAAAATTTAAAACAATGATAATATTTTAATAATAATTAACATAAAATGTTTTCAAGCTGCAATGCATGCTGGGAACTTGTGCAATTTTGTTCAATGTAAAATTGTCTGTTCAGAGGACTCAATTTGAAAAGTTGGGAGAACATTTGCATACATTGTGAACAAATACTTGAGTATTTAAGTAAGGTAAGGTAAGTAAGGTAAACAAAACAACTTTTGCTAGCGACACGTTTAGAGTATTTCTGTTCAGTTCACACAAAAAATTAAACTGCCTTCTCCTACTAAAGATTATTTCTTCAGGCTACTTTTTTTTACATTGGTTAGTAGAACTTTTCGAAAGTTGGATTTTTTACAGTGTACATACACGGCTCGCTCTCTCTCTCGTAAATGAACACTTAATAAATTACACTTTTCTGATAATAGAATATCGAAGTAGAGATCGCTAAACTGCAAGCTTACCGGTGTTTTCAGAAAGCAAGCGTGTTTATCCACAGTGGAGAGAGAGTGCGTACACATGGTTGCCAGGTTGGCAAAGATAAGTAACACACTTAGCAGATATTTCCATATTGTCCAAGTGGGAAGCTCTGTTTCGGGGATTGCGTCTCTTTATATCAGGCACCCCGGTTGTGTTCATCTGTGGCCAGATTAAACCTTGTTGTAGCCTAAATATTATGCTACATTCATTGTTTTTTAGAAACTTTGCACTTCTCTACTCCGTTTTAAACTGTGTTGTTGTGTTCAAATTAAGCGCTGTCCACTGCTGCGCATGTGCCAAGATATCGATACAGAGACAGTTGTATCGATACTCGTATCGTCAAATCTCTGTGACGATACATCGTTGTATCAATGTATCGAACACAGCCCTAGTATAGGTTTGGAATGACACGAGGGTGAATAAATGGCAAAATTTTTATTTCTAGGCGAAAATCTCATCTACTATCAGAGGAGAGAGTCTGTGATTAACTTGTAAATAGAGCTGAATCTTGTGAACTTCCTATAGAGGGCTTTGAAGGGTTTAGACATGAACACATCTCTAAACATTTTTCAGAAGAAGGATTATGTGATACACGTAACCCATTGGAATATTCTCATAAAACCATTTACTGAATCTTTATGCAGTCTGAGTGCACATTTGAAATGACTAGATTGTTTCCCTCCCTGATGACCATCTCTTCATTAGTCTCCTCTGTATAAAACACCACCTCTCTGTCATTTAAATGAGCCTGGTGTACCCTGATGTAGCTAGCATGGGCTGCTTCAGGCAGCTGCTGGTGGGACAGTGATTAACAGTGGATGGGGTGGAGGTTAGAGTCGATTCCTCTTGCTCTGTGCCTCTGGATCCCACCGTCGGTCAAACGCCCCCCTCTTCCTCCTCCTCTTTTTCTGGATAATGACACCCACCTCCAGCGCTGCACATGCGGCCTTGCCCATAAAGAATACTCATTTATAACTTCAATTTGTCGCCCTGACATGGCAAGGGCTAAAAGGTTTCGGGGAAGACCAGACGGGCCTGTTTATGGGCAGTTAAGAGCCTTGAAATGATGTACCTTGGCAGCATGTCTCATACATCTCTCCGTCTCTCATTCTTCCCGTCCCTCATATAGGATGCATATCATTTCATCAGGCTGGATAGGGGTGCTGGGGAGCGCTTTTGGGTCGTAAAAAGATGAAATATCACTGTTATTTCTTGACATGTTGTCTGCCGCCGCAGCTAAGGGTTTACAAGCATTATAAAGCTGACTTGTGTCCCAGAACATGCAACCCAATGATTACAGTGGTAAAGAAAAAATATTTATTTTCTTTCAAGTTTCTTGCTTTTGTACGTATTTACTTACAAGTTACTTATTTACTTGTTTTGTATCTTTTTTATAGCAGATATTATAAATTGTTTATTTAGTTATTTACTTTTTTGCATGTTGTTATTGCGGATATTTTAAATGTTATTTTAGTTATGTGTGTGTGTGTGTGTGTGTGTGTGTGTGTGTATATATATATATATATATATATATATATATATATATATATATATATATATATATATACACACACACACACACACATTTATTTAGTTATTTACTTTGTAGCAAATATTGCAATTTCTATGTATTTATTTATTATCGCACACACACACACACACACACACACACACACACACAGGCTATATATTCAACAAATATAATTGTTTGTTTAGTATTTTTTTTTTTCATTTTATTTCGCTTAACTATATTTATTAAGTTGCTTGTTTGTTTGCTTACACAATAGATTTTATTTTATGTAGAAAATGTTGACTTTTTTCAACTGCTTATTTGTGTTTACCTTTATTTCTGTTTTTCTATTTAAACCACAATTTTTAGAAATGGTTAATCTTTTTGGGCTGATCAGTGAAACCGCAAAAAATTGGTAATTTAGCTTTAAACCTTTTCACTTGGGTTGTTTGTCTTTTTTAATATACTTTTAGCCATTAAGCTGTGATGGTACCTGAATATTAACGTCAGCCTGGTGGTTCAGAGCGTTACTCACACATGGAGGAAATTATTTTTCCTGCATAGTCACCACATCAGTGCATCCAGATGCTTTTTATCAATCAGCTGTGAAAGAGAGACGGAGAGAGTGAGGGATCCCAGCTGTTGTGTTCTAACAGGACTCAGGTGATGGCTAAGCAGCAGAGACAGCATCTAAATGAACGTCGAGATGATGACAAACACGCACATGCTAATGCCACCGCAAACAAAAGCCGAAAGAGACTGAAAAAAGTGAGTATGGCGTACAAGCAGCGTTGATTTCCCACTGTCCCCAAGGCAATATCAGTCTGGGCTTCTGCCCTGAGCTCGCACCGGGCTCATTATGTCTGGAGAGGCCTCTTTGATCCTATCGGGGTTTGGGATGATGAAACGTTGAAGGCAGCAGATCTCTGTGTGTGTGCGTGTGTGTCCACGCGCACACTATAATGTGTATTTGTGTGGATGTTAGCTGGTGGGGGTAGGAGATAGGGACAGATGTCCAAGCTGCACGTGCCTTGAGCGTCAGATCCAACCCCCCAACTCCCCTATTACCTCTCCACCCCTCTTTGCTCCTGTCCCACCACCCCCCGACTTCTGTCAGGAGCCGGTCCAGCCCATGGGTCCATCAACCGCAACAGATGTGTTCGGCACCAGTCCATACTGCTAATGCTAACGTGACTGCAGAAGACCTCTGAAATCCAACCTCTTCAAAGCTGCTTTGGCATCTCATAGCCAGAAGATATGAAACCTGATCTAGATCCTCTTATCCTCTGAAGTGTCATTGATGGCAGAAAAGATTAGAGTTTAAATTCCTCAAAATGTCACAAGTTCTTCAGGTTCTTTTGCTTGTAGTTGTGGGCCAGTCTATTGTTTCCTGCCATAACTGACTGCAGGGCAGAGGCTTAGCCGCATCTATCCAGAGATTTAGAGGAAGATATTGAGATGTCCTTTCATGTGTGCCAGAGACAGGTGTATTCAAGAGAAGTACTCTTTCTCAAAGCTGCTGTAATTGTGTTGACTCCACAAGGGAACTCTTAGTGGCGGCCACAAATCACTACAGAGAACAGAAGGAAATTACTCATACACTCAGACAGCTCAAGAGAAACCGCTTAAATATCTCACTATAATATTTTCAGGCAATACGTGGCTGCCCATGAGGACTCGTCTTTTTCACAGGACATATTTTTATGAATATGTTTGCATGTTTCTTCAGTTTCCTTGTGAACAAGAGTCTGTACAATTTTATGCACCAAATGCAGCATTTCAAACTCTTAGTCTATCTATAACTGCATCCCAAATGACACACTATACAGTATGCACTTATACACTATGTACTTATGCACTATATACTCAATCATGTAGTGTATGAACTATATAAATTTATTTTGTCATTCATACTCGGAGTCAGATAGCCCCTCCCACTTTGCTACGTAATTTAAAGCCGCGACAGTTGAGTGCATGAAGTGTTTAACAATCCACACTTCATTTTTTCAGTTATTTAAGTGCATCATCCGGGTATTTAAAGTACACTTTTTCTTTTTGGAATTTTCAGTGTGAACGCGCTACTCACACTATTTATACTACAAAACGTCATAGAATAGTGCATAAATACGTGATTTGGGACGCGTATTTACACTGTTATAAAACATTTCTGCTTTTCTTGTCTACTCATCAAAAAATACTGAAAAAAGGTGTCACGGTTTCCATAAAATTAAGAACAACAGAAATGTTTCTTAAACACCAAATCAGCATTTTAGAAAAATCTTTGAAAGATCGTGTGACATTGAAAGCTAGAGTAATGTTTGCTGAAAATTCAGCGTTGTCATCACAGGAATAAATTACATTTTCAAAATATATTAATATAGAAATCAGCTATTTTAAATTGTAATCATTTTTCAAAATATTACTGTTTTTACAGTATTATTGATAAATTCATTCACCTTTGATGAGTATAAAAGACTTCTTTCAAAAACCGAGAGTCCCTGAGGGCTTTTTTTTTAGTGGTACTGGGTGTCTCCCTGAGTGGTAGGTTTTTTCCCTTTTCCTGCCTCAGGTCTGCCCTGGTCTGGGGTGGTCTGTTGTGGATAAGTGGACATCCAGGGGGCTGGAGGACAAATGTGGCCATTTAAAGAAGATGAGAGGATTGAGGGGCCAGCGGACAGGCCTAAAGCTCTCCATATGTCCACACACGCAGATAATGATTAGCATCATACTTCATCAATCAGATAAATCGATAGCCTGCCAGTCAACTACCACCTGTTCACCTGATTATGCATGCTAATCACACATAGCTCCAATGGAGTGAGATTAATTAAATAGCATGAAATCATAAACATGTCAGATGCATCATTGGGCACCTGTGCATCCGTAAATCAAATTCACCTTGGAAGGAGCGGTGCAGATTTTTAATATCGATGCATGTGGATTAGCACTTGTAAAACTGATATTGACATGGTTCGTGATTTCCTGACCTGAATTTAATAAGATTAATGCTTCGCAACGATCACGCGCTGAGATTATAGCCCATATCTGCTTCGGTGAAGCCGTCTTCAGCGTCCGCTTGTCTATGTGTATGTCTGAGCGTGTGACGGATCACTTCATGCGGAGAGGACAGATTGACAGATGACCAACTCAAATGCTGAAAGCGCCCCTGCGAACATAAACCTTTCATCACTGAGAGAGAGCCATTTGTCATTTCTCCTCGAACGTTTGAATATTAGATTTTATTCATGAGGGCTCGTAAAACACGCAAGCTTTCAGGCAACAAAGTAACATCCTTTTGAGTGCCTGATCACGCTTGACGGTAAACCATTTCATTAGGTGTGAATGATTGCTAAGTGGATGCATTCGTGCGTTTAGTCTAAACTTCTGCTTTGTTAAAGCTAAAAAGGTCTCGAAAAAACATAAAAACAACCTGTGGGTCAGATTGGATTGCACATTTCAGCAATCCAAACTGGTTGTAATGTTGAAAAAGATCTCAAACAAACTGGTCTCTGCTTTTGAATTGATTTCGTAAAGCCTTTCACCTGCCGCTTAGTGACTCAAACAAACAGACTCATTAGACATAGACAGCTGCACTGGGTGCAAGTGAAAGCCCCCAGCAGAGTCGTATGCTGGCGGTTTTAAGGGATACCTTACAATGTCAGAGATCCGACTTTAAAATTAATGAAGGACTGGGGATGAAGAATTGATTTTTGAGAGGGGAAAGGTTGCGAGTCGGGGGATTCATTAGCCATGCCCCACAGAATGCAGCTATAGTGGCAGCCGAGGGAGGTAATTGAAGTGGACTGCAGCGCTCACGGGTAGGATTACACTGACTTTGTTTTCAGAGAAGATAGAAAGATGGAGAGAAGGAGAGAGGGTTTCCCCCTGAGGCCGACGTAAGAGGTCGAAGGTCATAGTCCTAATCCTTCATCCCTAGGGTTTATGGGTAATTGGCAGTCTAATCAGGGTTTATAGAAGCTCTCTTGGTCAGATATGGCCTAGGACTAGTTTGAAATTATACCCATTCCCACATGTTAGAGTCATTTGTACCCTATCTTAAGGTCATGATTGTCAAGATAGGAACAAGAGAAGATGATACTCACTTTTTATTGGCTTAGCAAGCCCCTCTAATAATTATAGTGAGTTTGCTTGTTTACTAGAAGCCGTGTTTGTGGGAACAATGGGAAAGTTCACGAGAACTTCACTTTCTCTCAGATCTGAGGGCGCCTCTCTCAAGGGAACTGGATCTGTTGTTGGCTTGACAGGGTAGCATTAGATTTCCATAAGCCCACGAGACTCTCCTCTTCATTGCTGTTTATATGCATGTGAGTGCGTGTGTGGGGAAATTAATTAGTTGAAAGCTCACATACAGTGTGTTTTGGGACTGGTTCACGAGGGTTAATTAAAGCCGCAGGTAGGGCCAGGGATTCAAACTTGCTCAAATAGATTCGACTAACGCTCAGCGCCCTGCTGAATAAAATAAAATAAAAGTCTGTTTTAGACTTGCTTTGAAACATTACCGATGTTGTTTTGGTGTCTAATAAAGCAATAAACCATGAAAGGACACACAGAACAGTTATTTTACATACATACATACATACATACATACCTGCTTGATCAATTACCAAAGAAGAATGTCAAAATTATTCAGCAAAATAAGATTTTCTTATCAAAGTGATAAAATGTTATGTTGCAAAAACGAGTACACCCTCCTGAAAGTTACTAAATAAAAAAAAATAAAAAAAAAAGTGTATAGATTTAAGGCTATTTTTGATCAACAGGTAAGTATATTGAACCAAAACTTTTAAAGACAAGTAATTTCCTGACAATTAAAAGTGTTATATAGCCCACTGAATCATACTCAGCCTTTATGCTGGCAGCAGTGGAACCACTTGGGAGAGAACTGCCAGGTGACTTATTTCTTAGCATAAAAGAGGACAATAGTACAAGAGGAATACCAAATGATTGTTTTAAGTGTGAAAATATAGCAGAAGTAGCACCGACATTCAAAAACAATGGACTTGTGACAAGGCTCCTGAAATAATCAGGTCTTCACTTTTAAGTTTTCATTTAGTGATGAGTGAATTTTTGCAAGAAAAAGAGCAGGAGAAATAACGTGTCTCAGAGCCGGCAAAAGCTATGAAAAGAGTGACACTTTATCTCACAGAGTATGACGCAGCCTGCAGAAGTGACATGCATGGTTGTTGTCACCACTAGAATTATCTACTGTATCCAAAGCAAAATAAACTCATATAACCTCTTCCAAGGCCCATATTTACAAAATAGAGACTTCTGGGAATCCATACTCTGGTCTCAAGAGACCAAGTCAATCATTTCGGATCCAAAAGCATCCAAAATGTTCTGGTGTTGCTAGAGGAGGAGTACAGTGAGAAGTGCTTGGTACCCACAGTGACGTTCAGTGGTAGTAAAGCTCTTATATAGGGATGAGTGAGTGCTGAAGGTGTGAGGGAGTTGTGCTTTATTAATGCTGTCATGAATTCACACACTACTGTGTGATGTAATACAAAAACTTGAAACAGAAGATGCTACCCTCCCCTCATTTCCTGCATTGTTGGGCATTTTTCAGCATAACAATGAAGATATTCATTCTCCCAAGGTGAAAATCCTTCAGTGGACATGTATTTCAGTCAATCTTAACACTCTTGTGCAGCTGTGGGGGATGCTGTTGAGACGAGCTGAGCAAAACTCCTCATTAAAGACCAGAGCATTTAAGGAGGTCGTCCTCCAGGAGTTAAACAGGACAGATGTGAAAACTTGTCATGAACTTGTACACTCAGTGCCAAGAGGGTCAGAGCAGTATACTTAAAGTTCTGGAGGACATACTAAGTACTAGAATATTATACATTTGCTGAATTAAATCTAGGGTGTCATTAAAAAAAAACATTCTGTCATTAATTACTCACCCTCAAATCATTCCAAACCCGTAAGACCTTCGTTCATCTTCGGATGAAATCAGAGAGCTTTTTGACCCTGCATAGACGGCAACGCAACTGACATGTTCAAGGCCCAGAACAGTATTAAGGACATTGTTAAAATAGGAACCCAGATGCGATGTGCTTTGTTTACAAACAGGAGATGCATGCTGTACATAAAACAGTCTTCGTAAACATGTCTGAAAATTTTAACAGAGTGGATGACTTGCAACTTTTTGCCCTGCCTTACTTATTTGAACCAGAATACACAGACGATGAACTAAGAGAGATGGACGTTCTACTTCAGAATGCATGCTTCGTGGTACTTTCGTGAACACGTGTTGAAGACTGACGTGGAAGAGAATAAATTGTTGAATAAAGTTATTTTTGTTTTCTTTGCACACAAAGTATTCTCATAGATTCATAAAATTACGGTTGAGTCACTGATGTCACATGGACTATTTTAAGGATGTCCTTACTACATTTTTGGGCCTTGAATTTGTCAGTTGCATTGCTGTCTATGCAGGGTCAGAAAGCTCTTGGATTTCATCAAAAATGATCATAGTTTGTATTCCAAAGATAAACAAAGGTCTTACGGGTTTGGAACACAAAGAGGGTGAGGAATTAATGACAGAATTTGTATTTTTGGGTGAACTATCCCTTTAATGAAATGTGATTGCCACAACAGGCTTTGGTTTTTCCTATTTTAAAATGCATCGTCAGTAGACTTCCAATTACACTCATGTTTGTCAAGCAGGAATGCCACCATCATTCACCATGACATCCTCATGAAGTGTAATGTATATTCAAGCCTGACGCCACTCCATCGCATACGTTTGAAGGGAAGGAAATTAAAACGGCAGCAGCTGACAGACATCTATTAGAAGTGCAAAGAGGGGCGCCCCAATAGCTAATGCTAATATCTGCCTGTTCTGTTGTCCTGCTTTGGATTCATCAACAATATATATTCACTAGCACACGCTCGGAGAGCTTCATTCATCAAACCCAACTCTCCCGCCTGCCATGATGACATTGTAGCGACATTAACGCAGTAATTTAGACGTAATGGCCATACATTATCCATCCTAAAGTGAAATCGTACATGCTGATTCACTTACGCCCACGTAAACCCATCCTATGCACCAATTAATTCTCACCCATAATTAATAGTCAGAAACAAATTTGATTTCAGCTGGTGCCCAGCTATTTTTTTGTCCATTCACGGCTTTTCAGTCTGTTTCAGCTATAATAAATCTCGCATTATATCGATCCATAGCGCCTCTAAAGATTTGTGACTCTAATCTCGAGGACCCACTGCACTCACTGCACTGTTCCTCTGCTCATCAAGAGATATTAGGGACCTTGCGATAGCAACTCTCTCTTACCGCTCGCGGTGGTAAAGGACAGCCGGTGTCCCCAAGCCGCAAACCTTGACTGTGGTGCCGTCGATCTATTATGTGCATGACAGTGATAGATTTTGGCAGATAAGACTAATGTCTTCCATTTAGGAGAATATTCATAACACACATACGCGTTTATCTTAAAATGCTAATGTGTAATGGGATCATTTTAAGGACAGTGGGATGTGAAAGTGTAATTTATTGTTATATACAATATATATGGACCCAAATCACTTGTGGATTTTTTAAAAAATGTAAATAAATAAAATTATAAAATCAATTAATGATTCGTAATATTAATATCTGTAATAAAGTATTATTTATGTTGACTTTAGATACAAACTGCTTCTAAATGAATTTAACATACTGGAACTAAACCCACAAGTGCTTTCTAGAATTGAGAAACTGATAGTGTTTCGAAATAATCATTGATACCACCACTTGGACTGTTTTAATATGCAGAATTTTTACCCCTTCATCTCTCAATAATTAATTAATCATCGTTAGGGCTTGATGTGCAAATTATGGTGTAAAGCTCAACCTCCGCAGCTTCAGAAATCTTGTCTTTATGGTCTGAAAGTTTATGTAACACTTCTGATATGTCAGTTTCAGCTAAAACAAAAAAGTTCTCTAAGTCTTCAAACTTTTTCAGATTGTGTAATTTTGAGGAGACGTGTGAAGTGGTCAGGTCGAGAGAGAGCGTGAAAAAGATGGATGGGAAGAGAGAGAAATGACTGCCTTCAGATGTTATCAGACCTCTGTCAGTTCAGTTGGATTGCAGAATTTGGAGAGGTTCAGGTCAGTCAAGAGAAAAGGTCAAAACGAGAAAGGGGCAGATAGGAGAAACCGTGTCAAAAAGAGAGTGAATTAGGCAGTGAATAGAGATTCTTGTTTGTGAAGGTATTAATTAAAAATAGGAGAACTGTACTGCTGACCTGTATTGCCTGATCATAGAGCAGAATGTGTAGAATTGTGTTTATTTATCCCAGTGTTTGAGTCTGTCCTTTTTTCAATAAGAAATAATTTATACAGTATGTCTTTGTTAGCATATCTGTGTTAGGATAGATTCTGCATAAAAATGTTCTATATGAAAATGCTTTGTTGTTTTTCTACATTGGCCTTGAGCATCATTGGGCCTTGGATAAATTTGAAGAGTTATTGAACTTGAGAGGTTGTGTAGTATACCCTTATATGCAGGTGGGCGTGTCTTATGCTAATTAATGCCCCCTTTTAGAATGATTTAGATGATTATTTTAGAATAATTCATCAATAAAGAATGAGGATGAAAACTAATTTCTATGTAAGCTTGTTTCCACCACGGCATAACAAATAAAGGTAATTGCGACTTTTTATCTCACAAGTCAGAATTTTAGTAAAAAAAAAAAAAAGAATTGTAAGATTCTCAGAATTAACTTAGAATTCTGACTTTTTGTGAGAAAAAAAGTTGTTTTTTTTATTCTGAAATAGGCTTCTATAAATTTCTCATTTTATGAAACTGACTGAAATTGAAATGGAAACTATTTCTATGTGAGTAGGCAGTGAGTAATTATTAGTGAATGAAAAAAGGAAAGGTGAAATTGTTGATAGATCATGATAAGAAAAAAAATACAATATGATTTTGCTAGCAGAATTTCTTCAGGCACTATTTAGTGTCTGCTGTCTGTTTTAGTGTTCGATTTCAGTCTGTTCCCTCTGGCTATAAAGAGAACTTTTAAATTTCCTTCTCTCATGGCTTGCTGACTAAAACAGGGTCCTATTTTAGTGGATTTATTTGCT
Source organism: Spinibarbus caldwelli (assembly GCA_039654775.1). NCBI lineage: Eukaryota > Metazoa > Chordata > Actinopteri > Cypriniformes > Cyprinidae > Spinibarbus > Spinibarbus caldwelli. Next base: position 18,286,435 of record CM077266.1, on the reverse strand, counting down.
GTCTGAGCTCTGGATATTGTGTTCTGAGTGAGAGAGCCATAGTTTGGTTCACTTTTGGATCTGATCCAGCGCAATATCGAAAGCCTTCCACTTCATACGCTCTATCTGAACGCAAACCTTTTGCTCTGGGCCACAAACACCAATTGGAAACGTGCAGCTGCAGAACGATTTAGAGGGGTTGATAGAGCACTGGTCAGATTAAAGTATTGGCAGTGCCGGCACTAAGGAATCTGATAAATGGCAATAAAATGGAAATCCAGATTTAGAGGGGAACTGATATCATCAGCCCCAGAGGTGCGAGAAAGTCAATTGAAGGATATTTGTGCTGCTGGTTATTGCCTATGTTGCTGTTTTTGCGTTTGCATGTGCTGTATGTGTTTTTGCGCACACTGTCGTTTTTGTGTTCTGTTTGTGACATTTTTTGCCAGTATCAGTAACAAAAGAATGGTGATTTTTTTTGCCAGTGTCTAACTGATTTAATTATTCAGAGTCATGTGTTAGAGGAAACAATGCATTATTTATCAGGCCGACATGGACAGTGAGCAAATTAAGACCAGGGGGAGAACAGGACAGCATTGCAAACAAATTAAACCAGGAAAACCAACTAACAAAATGATTGCATGGCACTAAACTAATATCCCAAAATGCTGCTGCACAGTATGCACAGTAAAGTGTAGCTGTTTGTGGAGTTATGTTCATAGTGATCCCCAATCCCTGTTGCTGATTATTTCTGTCTTTTCTCCCTGTTTCTTCAGTTCTCCGGGATGATTTTCGACAGACCCCCAGTGACGTGGTGGTGGCAGCAGGGGAGCCGGCAGTGATGGAGTGCATCCCTCCAAGGGGCCACCCAGAACCCACTATCTCCTGGAAGAGGAACAATGTGAAAGTGAACGACAAGGACGAGAGGATAACGGTGAAATTCTGTCTTCTGTCTTCTCTCTTTCCCTTTTTCTTTTATTTTCCTATACATTTAAAAATACATGTCAAATAAATATCTTTCTTGTATTCATCAAAGAACCCTAAATATATACACATCACTGTTTCCACAAAAATGTTAAGCAGCGCAATGTTTTCAACACTGGTGATAGTAATAATAAGAAATGTTTCTTGAGCACTAAATCATCATATCTGAAGGATCATGTGACACTGAAGACTGAAATAATGGCTGCTGAAAATTCAGCTTGCATCACAGGAATAAATTACATTTTAACATTAAAATACAGCTGTTTTAAGTTGTAATATTTTAAATTAATACTGTTTTTACTGTATTTTTGATCAAATAAATGCAGCAATAAGAGATTCTTTTCAAATATTACAGACCTAAACGAGTAGTTTATACAGTTTTATGTAGCATAAAAACATTTTCATATATAAAAGGTTTTTTTTTTTAATTTTTTTGGAAATGCATTTTATTTAAATTTTTATTGGCTCTACAATGAATCTCGGCGTACTTGTACTTTACTCAATGTTCAATGCACTTTATTATTTTTTTCCATCTTATATTGACAAAGCATGCAAACAAATCAGTTTTGAATAGAAACAAAAACATGCGTTGGTATGGTAACATTTAGAAAAATAAAGGAAGAAGTTCAGAGAGGACATTACTCTTAATAATTCGCATAAACGAGCACAAACTAACTGATAGGAATATATATTTATATATCTCTCTGTTCTCTCAACATTACAACTGTGTCTCTTTGTTTGTGTCTCTCTCATTGTCCGTCTATGACTCTCCTATCAGCCACTCGACTAAATGGGCTATTAAAGCACTTTTACTAAATGTATCAGTTTGGCCATGCTCTCTATGTCAAGTGTTTCATAAACAACCAAACTGGCTTTTGCTTTAGTACTGACTTTTTTCTGGAGCCAAGAAAGCATGTTCATAAAACATCACAGCATGTTTGGCTTCCTGTGGGGACCAACTCAGATTTTAGTGTCTTTTTCTTTTAGATGTTTTATAAATGAATACCCCTGACAGATCGTGGTTTGCTTTTCCTTACAGATCCGTGGAGGGAAGCTGATGATCTCAAACACAAGGAAGAGCGATGCAGGAATGTATGTGTGTGTCGGCACTAATATGGTTGGAGAGAAGGACAGTGACCCTGCTGAGCTTGTAGTGTTTGGTAGGTTTGTAATTCTACTTTATCCTATAGCTTTCGTTTTCTCTCTTTCTCTCTCACATTGATTTCTCTGGGAATCTTTCTGGGAATTCTTTCTCCTGTAGAGCGGCCCATGTTTGTACGCAGACCTGTGAATCAGGTGGTCCTCGCTGATGACACAGTGGATTTTCAGTGCGAGGTTCAGGGAGACCCCACTCCCACCATACGCTGGAGGAAAGAGGAAGGAGAACTGCCTCGGGGAAGGTGAGACTCAATCAGAAGCAATAAAATGGTGGCATTATCAATATGATAAAAGACAGGAGTTAATTAATTACATTTTTAAAACAAAATTTATTATTTTATATTGAAAATATGAATAATAATAATAATAATAATTGTCATTTATTATATAAATAAATATAATTGTAATTATTATAATAAAGCATTAAAATAATAAAATGCATATAAATGATAACTTTTTATAATAATAATATTACTATGTATTTTATATATATATATATATATATATATATGTATATATATATATATATATATATGTATATGTATATGTATATATATGTATATATATGTATATGTATATATATGTATATATATGTATATATATGTATGTATATATGTATATATATATATGTATATATGTATATGTATATATGTGTATATATATATGTATGTATATATATATATATATATATATGTATGTATGTGTTATATATGTGTTATATATGTGTTATTTAATAAAATAATTCAATTTTAATCTTCAGTATTGTTTATAATATTACTTAATGTATTGAATTGCTTATAAATTGATTATTATTATTGTAATAAGACAATAAAATAAAACATATATAATATGAATTTTAATTACTATGTGAATAAATATTATTTTAAATTATAAAATAATTACATTTTAATTTTAAATATTGTTTATATGTATCAAATCAGTACTTAATATATTACTTAATATATTTTGCAATATATTTATAATATATTTTTTATATATACATTTTAGATATTTTTAAATAATTATATATGTCTATAAAAGTTCAAAAACTCATTGAACACTGTTAGCAGCAGATGTTAATCGCACTGAAGCATTACAGCTTTAGAGGAATATTATTTTGAATAATAAAATAATTACATTTTAATTTTAAATTGTTTATATGTATCAAATCAAATTATATCAATCATGTAAATATATTTTTATTTAATATTTTTAATAACTATTTTATCAAATAATATACTGGATTTTAAAAAATATGTATAAAAGTTAAAAACTCCTTGAACACTGTTAGCAGCAGATGTTAATCACACTGAAGCGTTACAGTGTTAAAATCCAATGTAGCGAAACTTTGCTGATACAGCTGGCAGAGAACAGTGGGACTCAGTTTATAGGCAAATTAGAGAGTAACTTCATTGTGTGTGTGTGTTTCCTGGCAGGTTTGAGATCCGTACCGACAACAGCTTGCGTCTTACTCAGGTGAAGGCTGAAGATGAAGGCTCGTACACCTGTTTATCTGAGAACAGCGTGGGCAAAGCCGAAGCATCCGGAACACTTCAGGTCCACAGTGAGTTACAACAACTGTGCAGATGCACAAATGCTGCTTAGCTCAGTAACTCTCTCTCAAACCCACGCACACATACACGTCCACACAGCAGCACATCTGACGGATTTGACAATAATTCTATTATATTCTTCTCTCTGACTTTAGTATCTTTCTCACACACACTCAACCGAGTCTGAATTGTATTAGCCGGAGCCCACACACACACACACACACACGTGCTGGCCTTGCATTTTGCTGATTACAGGAGTGAAGTGCTATGGCAACAGCCATTTATTTAAAGCTGCCAGATGCAATTAACATAATTCCATCTGGTTAGAGGCACATCTTGCTTCATAAAACATGACTGTGGGCTTGAGAACACGCACGTATTAAGAATATTCTACACACTTAATAGATGTTTATAGCAGCACACTTGCTGTGAATGATTTCACCTGACAGCTGATGGACGATGATTCAACGTGTGAATGAAACTGAAATATTATTAGTACAGCTTTGTAGAAACATCGTAGGCTTCACTTTTAGACAGAAGGAATCTGTAACATGAGTTTATTCCTGTTCATGTCATGTTGAAATTAGCATAGTTATGAGTTTTCCAATTAGAAACTGCTGATGTTTTTTTTACACACCTTGAAATTACTAGTTATCTGTGTTTTGAAAGCACTGACTTCTACAATTTGTTTATTCTAATATCATGTAAAAACAACTAAAATGGCTCTGTCACCACTTGAAAGTGCTTGCACATATCTGTATTTTTATTATCATAACCAGAAGACGTAAAATTCTTAATAATAAATTTCAATAATAAAATTCTTATATAATGTAAAATAAAAAAGCTAAAGTAGTGTGTGTGTGTGTGTATATATATATATATATATATATGTGTGTGTGTGTGTGTGTGTGTGTGTGTGTGTGTGTGTGTGTGTGTGAGACACTGGACCACAAAACCAGTCATAAGTGTCAATCTTTTGAAATTAATAAATAAGCTTTCCATTGATGTATGATTTGTTATGACAGGACACTATTTGACCGAGATACAACTATTTGAAAATCTGGAATCTGAGGGTGCAAAAACATGTAAATACTGAGAAAATTGCCTTTAAAGTTGTCCAAATGAAGTTCTTAGCAATGCATATTACTAATCAAAAATTAAGTTTTAATATATTTACGGTAGGAAATTTACAAAATATCTTCATGGAACATGATCTTTACTTAATATCCTAATGATTTTTGGCATAAAAAAAAAAATGATAATTTTGACCCATACAATGTATTTTTGGCTATTGCTACAAATATACCTCCTCACATTTTAGCAACAATTTTAGTATATTTTCTCAAGGGACAATACTACACAAATGAAACTTGGATATATTTTAGAGTAGTCAATGTGCAGCTTATATAGAAGTACAAATTTACTGTCCTCTAAATATAACTCAACATATAGCCATTATTGTCCAAATAACTGGCAACAAAAATGAGTACACCCTAAGTGAACATATCAAAACCGTTTCCAAAGTGTCAATATTTTGTGTGAGCACCTTTGTTATCTAGCACTGCCAAACAAGTTTATCTTAATCTCATCAGACCACAGGACATGGTTCCAGTAATTCATGCTCTTGGACGGGCTGTCTTCAGCAAACTGTTTGCGGGCTTTCTTGTGAGCCAGCTTCAGAAGAGGCTTCCTTCTGGGACGACGGCCATGCAAACCGACTTGTTGCAGTGTGCGGCGTATAGTCTGAGCAATGACAAGTTGACCTTCTGCTTCTGCAACCTCTAAAGCAGTGGTTTTCAAACTGGTCCTGTGAGCACCCCCAACACTGCACATTTTCTGTGTCTCCCTCATCTATCACACCTGATTCAACTCATCAGCTCATTAGTAGAGACAGCAAGACCTGAAATGGGTGTCAGATATGAGAGACCTACAAATGTGCAGTGTTGGAAACCCACTGCTCTAAAGCAATGCTGGCAGCACTCATGCTTAATTTTTTGAAGTCAGCTTCTGCACCTGACGCACACCACGAGGACCTAACTTCTTTGATCGACCCTTGCGAGAGCTGTTCCGAGTGAAACCGGTCTTGGAAAACCTCTGTGTGACACTGACCACTGTGCTGTAACTCAGTTTCAGGGTGTTACCGATCTTCTTATAGCCTAGGCCATCTTTGTGGAGAGCAACAATTCTAATTCTCAAATCCTCAGAGTTCTTTGCCATGAGGTGCCATGTTGAACATCCAGTGGTCAGTATGAGAGAATTGTACTCAAAGCACCAAATTTTAACTGCACTAATACAAGATACACAAATGTGTAAGGTCCTGTCAAGCAGATAAAAACATGTACATGATGAATAGGACATGTGGCTTTGCATGGTTAAACGACGTATAGCTGTTTTCACGTAGGGTGTACTCACTTTTGTTGCCAGCTTTTTTGACAATAATGGCTGTATGTTGAGTTATATTTAGAGGACAGTAAATCTTTACTGCTATACAAGTTGCACATTGACTACTCTAAAATATATCCAAGTTTCATTTCTATACTATTGTCCCTTGAGAAGATATACTAAAATGGTTGCCGAAATGTGAGGGGTGTTCTCACTTTTGTGAGATACTGTATAGATATAAGCTAAATTATTTTATTAAATGTTATATTAATATAATAAAATATTTATAGTAAGTATTAGATTTATATATTGTATAAGTATTAAGTATTAGATATACTATGAACCAAAAAAATGCATGTGCATCTTTTTTGGTGTTATGGGTGTTGTCATAGAAACATATTTTTGCTAGTCCAATGATGTCAACAGCTCAGAGTCATCTTGTAATTATGGTAATTCCAACATGACATGAACGAAACATAAACATCACTTCCTCCTCATCTCCTTTTCCTGTCACTACCGCCCGTTGTTGTTTCATCCCACTTGTGTTTTATTAATCACCCAGACTATTTTTTTTTTCATTCATGTTCTAAATACAAAATCCAACTTTCCAGTTCACTCATCTCATTTTTATCCATTTTTTTGTCTCTCTCTCCATCCTCACCTCCATTATAGTGGGCCCATCTCGTAAGTACCATTCCATTTAATTTCTCTGCATGCGTGTGGTTGTGCTTCACATGATTTGGAGGCTGTGATTGGTTGTGACAGGGTTAGGATCCTGCGCTGGCCATTCACCTCTCGTCTATTTACCTGTCATTTTTTGCCCACTTAAAGGGACAGTTCACAAAAATGAAAACTGTCATTCATTCAGCCTCATGTCATGTTGTGTCTTTCTTCTGCAAAACACAAAAGAAGGTATTTTAAAGAAACTGATTTTGTCCGTTCAATGAAAATCAATGCAGTCCAAAACAACACCGAACCTCACTGACTTTCATTGTATGGACAAAAAAAGCACAGATAAATTTGAAAAACATCTTCTTCTGTGTTTTTTTGCAAAACAAAGTTATACAGGTTTGGAATAATGACAGAATTCTTATTTTTGGTTGAACTATCGCTTCTACACACAGAAGTAATGAGTCTCTATTCTAGTCCAGCTCATTAATTCAGATATGCAGAGCAGTAACACTGGTTTTCACTGTTAAAAACGACATAGAAAACGCAGGTGTTTGAAACTTCAGAGGCTTTTGAAGTGTGACTGGGTTTTGACTGCTCTGGATGTTCTTTACTGAGGAGAGTTACAAAAGGTCATTTTCTAGCGCTGTGCAGGAGTGACCTCTGTCCTTTCACTCCAGACTATGAGAAAAACGTGATCAAATTACAGATACCCTGAAAGAGAGGTCCTCTGCTCCAAAGCTTGACCATTACCGCTGCAGTGCCCATAATGCCTCAGTGGATGTGAGTTCTAGAAGATCTGAGGGATCTGGAACTGATTTTTTTTCCAAGATGGTTTTGTGCAGTGTGGCCCACTCAGTTAGCTAGAACAATTCCATATTGTCAGCAGAAACCTCTTGGGTTTGGCTTTGAAACTTTGCAGAGTCAACAAGCCTACAATCGTTTTACCCTTGAAAGTGTTCATAAATAGCATAAAATAAATACATACACATTTGGTTTTTTTAGAAATTGAATTTTATACCACTTGCTTTGTTTTTCATGTGAGAACTGTATTTAACTTAAATCAGAATGAGGAGTACTTGTAACCAAGAAGTAAATTCCAGATATGTTATTTCTGTCGAGGAAAAACAAGTGGAAACAACTATATCTGATGCTGACAGAGCACTTCAGTGTTAGCCAGACAGACCGACAGACAGGCAGAATGAAAGAACGAACATGTTTTCAGAGGCAAGTAAGAGCGTACTACTCCTTTTTAATGGGTAAAAAGAAACCGTTCCCTTCATGGTGGTAGTTTTCATACAACCCGACTTGGGTCTTTGGTGCTTTTATTTTTTCTTTTGTTATTTGCGTCTTGGATGAGTTACATTTAATTGAAAGTTCGGGAAATGTACTTTTAGAGCTACTCAAACTGTTTTGCAATATTTTTTTTTAGCTTGGCAAAGAATATCATCCAAAACCTAGTGAGCTGCCCACCTAGGCAACATTTTTAGGCACAGAAACCAGGAAGCCTAGGAAGCAGCTTTTTAAGAAATCTTGTTTTGTTCATATCTCATGTCTTTTATGCTCACCAAGGCTGCATTTTTTGTGAGCAAAAATAGTAAAAACAACAATGCTGTGAACTATTATTACAATTTAAGTTGGTGTTTTCTTTTTTAAATATTTTTTAAATGCAATTTATTCTTTTGTTTTGAAATGCTGAATTTTCAGCATCATTACTCCAATCTCCAGTGATCATTTTAAGATGCTGATTTGCTGTTCATGAAATGTATCTTGTTATAATCAATGCTGAAAATATTGAAAAATAATAATTTTGTGGAAACCATGATAAACATATTCATTTATTAATGAATAGAATGAATAAAATACAAAGAACAGCAATTTTATATAAATATACATACATACATACATACATACATACATACATACATACAGGTGCATCTCAATAAATTAGAATGTCGTGGAAAAGTACTTTTGTTTCAGTAATTCAACTCAAATTGTGAAACTCGTGTATTAAATAAAATTAAATGCACACAGACTGAAGTAGTTTAAGTCTTTGGTTCTTTTAATTGTGATGATTTTGGCTCACATTTAACAAAAACCCACCAATTCACAAAAATCTCAAAAAAAATCACAAAAATCTCAAAAAATTAGAATATGGTGACATGCCAATCAGCTAATCAACTCAAAACACCTGCAAAGGTTTCCTGAGCCTTCAAAATGGTCTCTCAGTTTGGTTCACTAGGCTACACAATCATGGGGAAGACTGCTGATCTGACAGTTGTCCAGAAGACAATCATTGACACCCTTCACAAGGAGGGTAAGCCACAAACATTCATTGCCAAAGAAGCTGGCTGTTCACAGAGTGCTGTATCCAATCATGTTAACAGAAAGTTGAGTGGAAGGAAAAAGTGTGGAAGAAAAAGATGCACAACCAACCGAGAGAACCACAGCCTTATGAGGATTGTCAAGCAAAATCGATTCAAGAATTTGCGTGAACTTCACAAGGAATAGACTGAGGCTGGGGTCAAGGCATCAAGAGCCACCACACCAGACGTGTCAAGGAATTTGGCTACAGTTGTCATATTCCTCTTGTTAAGCCACTCCTGAACCACAGACAACGTCAGAGGCGTCTTACCTGGGCTAAGGAGAAGAAGAACTGGACTGTTGCCCAGTGGTCCAAAGTCCTCTTTTCAGATGAGAGCAAGTTTTGTATTTCATTTGGAAACCAAGGTCCTAGAGTCTGGAGGAAGGGTGGAGAAGCTCATAGCCCAAGTTGCTTGAAGTCCAGTGTTAAGTTTCCACAGTCTGTGATGATTTGGGGTGCAATGTCATCTGCTGGTGTTGGTCCATTGTGTTTTTTGAAAACCAAAGTCACTGCACCGGTTTACCAAGAAATTTTGGAGCACTTCATGCTTCCTTCTGCTGACCAGCTTTTTAAAGATGCTGATTTCATTTTCCAGCAGGATTTGGCACCTGCCCACACTGCCAAAAGCACCAAAAGTTGGTTAAATGACCATGGTGTTGGTGTGCTTGACTGGCCAGCAAACTCACCAGACTTGAACCCCATAGAGAATCTATGGGGTATTGTCAAGAGGAAAATGAGAAATAAGAGACCAAAAAATGCAGATGAGCTGAAGGCCACTGTCAAAGAAACCTGGGCTTCCATACCACCTCAGCAGTGCCACAAACTGATCACCTCCATGCCACACCGAATTGAGGCAGTAATTAAAGCAAAAGGAGCCCCTACCAAGTATTGAGTACATATACAGTAAATGAACATACTTTCCAGAAGGCCAACAATTCACTAAAAATGTTTTTTTATTTTTTTTTATTGGTCTTATGATGTATTCTGATTTGTTGAGATTGTGTATTGGTGGCTTTTTGTTAAATGTGAGCCAAAATCATCACAATTAAAAGAACCAAAGACTTCAACTACTTCAGTCTGTGTGCATTGAATTTATTCAATACACGAGTTTCACAATTTGAGTTGAATTACTGAAATAAATGAACTTTTCCACGACATTCTAATTTATTGAGATGCACCTATCTATCTATCTATCTATCTATCTATCTATCTATCTATCTATCTATCTATCTATCTATATATATATATATATATATATATATATATATATATATATATATATATATATATATATATATATATATAGCGCAACAATGTTTAATATGTCCTTGCTTCAAAAAAAAAAAAACAAAAAAAAAAACTAAATTTTGACCAGTAGTGTAAAGCGGTACACATTGCAATTAGCCTTTTCGAGTGTATTTTATTCAGTACTGAAAAATATCGATACAAAACAGGTTATCTAATTGAAAAACAATACTTAATATTTGTGTCTGTGTAATTTCTGTGTGCTTATTATTGACTCAAGTTGTTAGTAACTTGCTAATGTTAGACTCTCTTGAAATCAACTTGTGTTTTTCACATATTCTTAAAAGTAGGTGCCTATGTAGACAGTGAAAAGCTAGACTTTGGGTTTTGCAACATAGTTATAAAATTAACTTAGTTTTAGACTTCAAAGCCAGATAAGTGTGTTAGAACATTCTGTATTCAGTGGAAAAGCCAGACGTTTAATACACACCGGGTTAGATTAGTCAGACTTTGTGTGAGGGAGAAACAGGAAGAGATTCTGTCTTCTTTCCACTAAAGATGACGGATTCGTTTCATCATTCGCACAGCGTTGTGAAATAATCCACGGCATGTTTCCTCAACTGCCCTCTTCATTTGCATGTCTAAGAGCTGAGACAATAAATATGAAATAAACCCATGTAGCAGCGATTTACACCAGATTAATCCCGATGCACCGAGGCGCTTCTCCAACTGTGCTCATTTTAAGCTGTCCTAAAAAAAAGTAGGTCCTATTCCAAACTCTGACAGGACTGATCTTAGCCCATGCATATTACTGTATCCTCATGGGGGAGTATTGAAAACAGCACAAGCTCTCTGAGAAACCACATTTATGCAGATGACGCTCTCGTTTTGATTATGCAGTAAATATACAGCTTATAAATTTGGCAGGTATTGCTGGACAGAGATGGCTGCTCAGCTAGGCATTGTAAACATATGCCCTGTATTGGTGTAGATAACCTGGAATGCTGTAAAGCGTTTAATCGGTTACACTCTAAAGACTGTATTAATTGCATGTAGGGTGTTTTAATTGCGGCGCTGAGCACTGAAGCATAGCCCTTCCACGCTTTCTGTCCGCATCACTGTTCGACGCTGACAACTGCCTGTCATGGTGAGTCCCTCTGGGGATAGACGCGATGTTTGAAGACCTGTTTTGTTGGCAGTGAATCTGCATACGAGTTTGTGGCTGTGTATTCACTAACCACCAACTCTCCCAGAGGGAGTGTGAAGGTGTTAGATCCTTGCACGTGTTGTGGTCCGTCTTGGGAGGAAATGAAGTTCCATGAATAATTTTTAGCTTCAGCACTTTTGTTTAGCCTATGTGAGTGGGTGACACTTTTGACCTGTCACTAGCTAGCCAGCCAGCCTGGCACCTTCACAGCTCTGTCTACTGGTATTCGGTCAAATGCACCATCTGTGATACTTCAAGGAAGAGATGTCCAGAAAGACTTATAGATATCTTAACAGATGGCATTCTATCTATAACTTGGAATAGTTATAGTTGATTTTATGGCTGAGTAGCTATGGGTTTTTCGCTCCATAGCTAGCTTTAGAAGATAAATTAAAGTTTATCCCTGATAATAATTTAATAATAACAAAATAGAAAATAGAAAAGTTACTATTATTATAGTAGTAATAGGTAGTAGTAGTAATAGTTTTTATGTTATTGTTTGTATCATCTTTGAAATTTTGAGGAAGAGACTTCCATATCTTAATGGATATATTAAGATATAACTATATATCTATAGATATATCTATAACTAGGAAGTTACAGTTGACTTTATGAATTTTTATCCGTGGCAATAATATTAACAACCATCGATTTTATTAGTATTATTATAAATTTGCAAACTTATTATTTTTATTATATTTATTTATTTATATTAATTTATTTGGCCCATGTTTCAAAGAGCTGGCATTCTCATCCACTTGATTTGTCTTCAAAAAGCATGGTCTGTTTGGTGCTGGTAGAGGTATTATGTATTTTTAAATCCTTTCCCTAAATCTTCTCCCTGTCATACCACATTAGCATGCATCTGACACCTTCATTCTCTCAAAACTCCATGCTGTTTCTGTAATGTTGTTTTAACTGGTAATTATTTATCACAGCCCAAGGCACATTCTTTTAGTCGCATTCACTTCTTGTTGCTACATATTTTTAGAGTGAAATCTCTTGAGACAGTGTGTGTTTCAGTAACATCTCATTTTGCCCATATATATTCACAGTCATATATATTCATTTTTGAATATTCAGAGAGAAGACTCATAAGATTTGTGGTATTACATAGCATTAAGTCAATATTTCAGTCCTTGCATCAGCCCAGGTGAGAAATACGGTCAATAATGCAGGGGGAATAGGAAATTGCTATCATTACCTCTCCAGTTTGCTCTGAGGTCTCTCTAGACTAATGTCCCAAATTATAGCGACAGGGGATGTGTTTCAGATTTGACCTACAGGGTCAGCGATATGGCTCCTGCTTGACCTCTGGACGGCGACCTCAATGACCCCTGTGGCCAGACTCCCTATTGGGCCTTGTTCTGTTTCAACGTGCTTGTCGCCTCCAAGCTGTGATACAGCCTACGCTCAACGACAGTCTACAAGAAAAAGCCAGCAGGCAGGCAGGCAGGGAGCCAATCGGAAAAATTGATCTGAGACAGCTGCATTGAGGCAGATTGCATCTTTTGGATTGTTTTTGACTTTTGTAATGAAAGAGACAAAAGGAAATGGAAAAAGGAGAGACTAAACCAGTGGTGGAGTGAAATAAGAGTAATTGTGGTAGATCGTGAGACAAATTGAGTGCAGTTTGTTAGGCGCATTAGTAGGGAGGGTGCAAACGCTATCAGCCCGTCGGCTTGATGAATTAGTGGGAAATTTAAGGTGAGCTAAAGGAGAAAGACCTTCCTGAGTATAAATGCATGTTGTCAGAGCCGACGCGTCACTCTAATCGTGTGTGAAACGCTACCAAAAAAAAACATTGCACAGAAGTGGGAAGGAGGATGAGAAATCAATTAGCCGGTGAAGGTTAAAGGTGACAGCGTTGCACATTCACAGGCGCCTGATAAAGGGCAATAGCACAGAAATAATCAATACCCATCAGCCCAGCCAGGCTCCAACAACTGAAGGCCGATCATCAGTTTAGTTTATATTCCACACTTTACATCCATCCATCCACAAAAAATGGCAGATATGTGGTAAAAATATGCAAAACTACATATTTTTGAGTACAACTAATCGACTTACTCAACTAATCGAGTAAGTCCTAACTCTTTTGAGTTCATCTGACCTCATTCGGGCACATTTCTTGAGTATGAAAACAGAAACTGAACTGCAACTGATAAGAGTCTCAAGCAACATTTTAAAAAAATGCATCATTTTTTACACAATTTTACAGGATTTAATTCACAAAAAAGAAAATGTGTTGGATCTGGGTTGAAACTGTTCAATGCCTCGTAATTTTGCTGGGTAGAAAGATGGCCGCAGGGCAGATAAGACCAGCAGATTAGCATCCATCACGAACATCCATTGATCAAACTCGCACTAAGGGCAAGAACCAAGCAGCTGCGGCAGAAAGAAAGCCAATAAGGTCTCATCAAACAGGTTGAGAGAGAGAAAGCGAACGAAATGGAAGAATGAATCCACTGAGAGATAGATGAGACAAACCCAGTGGCCACCCAATGATGCTCTTGAGAGTTTAAGAGGTCCTCATTTATATCCAGACACTCATTAGTGGACAGAAAATGTACATTAGGCAGAAGAGGCCAGATTACTTATATATATAAATGTATATTTGCTCTCAATACGCCTGCATATCCCCCACAAGATAAGGGCTCTTCAGCACTGCATCAGATGTGCTATCATGTGCTTTAAAGTATCTCTGCAGGCACAGAGAAGAAAAGGTTTCCATAATAATTAAGCTCTTTATATCCATCTCTCTCTGCTCAGAAAGACCAGCACTGAAACCTCTGCCTTCAGTAATTATGTCTATTTGGATATAACCCTACTTGAGTTTTCAAAAGCCCTGCTTCGTGTCAAAACAGTCCTGAAATATGATGTGGATTAGTTTTGGTCGTGATTTTCAGAGCAAATCCTAACTGTTTATGGGTAAAAGTGTCAGTGTTGGTTTTGTTACATATATCCAGCTAGGGTTACTGTATGACCTTTGACTCAGTTTAAACAGACTTCATAGCTCAGAGTGCTGTTTGCATAGTAATGACACTCTACACTAACCTTATCTTCTTGTGCAGAACTGGTACCAGAATGTGGTACCATGTACAGTATCAGCTATGACATCTTTACTACATGCCACCAGCAGTACTAACACACACACAGTTCTGCTCCTTGGGAGACTCAAGTTTAGAATAAACAAAACTGTCACTGTGTAACTGTAGGATAGTCTCACCTTGGAGGAGTTATATAGATCGCAGAACATTCTAGATGCTCATATAGACTCTATAGGGGCCTTGATTTGTTGTGTGTGGATCTGCAGCTTCATAAGATTCTTTTCTCCTCTTCAGTTCCTCCTCAGATCGTGGTGCGTCCACGAGATCAGATCTCTGCCCAAGGCCGTACTGTCACCTTTCTTTGTGGAACGAAAGGAAATCCCCCTCCCGCTGTGTTCTGGCAGAAGGAAGGCAGTCAGGTAAGAGACAACAGCGCACAGATGCAAGCCGGCGAACCCTTACAGTGTCAGTGTCAAAACACATCAGGGTATGTGGCGGATACTTTCATTGTGCTTGCTTAAAGAAAGGGTCCAACTCTAGGGCAGTGACCGAGTATATTAGTAAAAAACAAAGCACAGTTTTGAAAGGATTTGAAGACTAATTTTAAATTTGAATTTCTTACTGAATTCATAAAAATCTGAGTGTGAAAATTCAAATATAAATTTTTAATTCTAGCATACTGTTGTTTAAACAATGGGCTCAAAAATAATTTGACTCTTAAGGCACACTATTTAAATTAAATTATAAAAAATTATAGAGAGACAGTATATAGTATAAAGAAAAACAATCATCTTGACACCAGTTTGCAAAATTGCAATGCAAAATACATTTTCATGCTTCATTTTTTTTTAATATATAATGCTAATACATTTTTAAAATGTAACCAGAGTGACCAAATACTTTTTGAGGTCACTCGATATGTATTATCATGCAAGATGTTAGCACACTTGCGGATCTCTGAGTGACACTTCTAAGATTGTGAGTGGGAAGGCGAGTCTAGTGCCCATATAGGCTGAGAATCTGATGGATTTATTTTTCATTATCTAGCTGATCTCACCTGGAGGATGAGTTTCTCTAGAAGCACTTTTGCTCTGAAAACAAATTGTGTGGCTGTCTGTTTTTGAATCATATGTATTGTCACTTGTAATCATGTTTTCTGACATGACAGCAAACATATGATTACATGTGACAATACATGCAATGTATTTGACAGCTGATCATGCATAACTGGCTCTTCGAACTCAAATCAGTGTTGTGTGTGTTTATGAAATCTGTAAATCATAAACAAATAATGTGTTTTATATATGAATAAATAAATAATATATTATTATTATTATTAATAACTAATGACTTTAATCAGTGTAAAAATAGTATTAAAAAATAATAAGAGCTGAGCAGTTTATGTTTGATTTTCATGGTTATAAGAAGCAAGAAGAACTACACGGGTTTTTCTTAATCAGTCCAAGGAGTTTCAGAGTCAAAGAGACAAAGAGAAAGAAATAGAGAGATGGTGCCTTGCAGCCAGTTTGTATACTGGTGACAGGCCATTCACCGGGATAGAAGGAACTCTGGGATTCCTGCAGGAGCTTGTTCACGTTCATGTCTCCTCATTGGGTCAGAGGAGGATAGAACATGTCTCTGAGCCCAGCTAGATAACATGCTCATGTCTCTATTAATAAAGCACAGCAGAAGAAATGAAGATATAAGCCTCTGGTTGTTCTAAAGCACTCGGAGGAAGGAAGCTAGTTCCCAAATACCTCCCTCCGTCCTTTCTTAGATCCCTTCATCCTTATTTTTTTGTAGAGCAGAGTGTGTCATAGGACAGAGGTGATCAAATATCCGCTGTACGTCGGGCCATGAACTCTTCTCCAGTTAATCTCTCATCTATTCTTTGTTTTTCTGTGTGTGTATGTGTGGCCGATCTTTGAGGTCAGTAGATATAGAACAGAACTGAGGATGAGGGTGAGTCCGCTCAGAGCCAGAGGGCTGGGGTGAGCGGGTCACTGGATTATTCCCAAAAATGAAACCGTGACACACACACGGCCAAGTAGGAACAATAGGGCAGCTGTCAGTGTTGCAGCATCATGCTAAAGGAGGAAGACTTCTTAAAATCCTTTGGCCTTGTCCTTTGTGTATCTGGCATTTTTCCTAACCCCCCTCTCTAATACACCAGCTGAGATAACGCAGCTATTGTTCAGCCTTGAATCTCAGCGGTCAACTAAATTTATACCCGAGTATCACATTGAATGCACAGTGATGTTCTATTAATGTAAATGCAAATCAGCCATTTCATCCAAGCTCTTAAATCTAAGTGATGTTGATGAGTCATAATAAATTATATCAGTGAACAGATTATCCCATATCCTTTTTTAATGTATGTGTAATTTGTATCAGTCACGAACAGTCATGCAACATGCATTAACTGATAAAGCAATACGCCACAAGAGGCTGCATGTTAAAATGATTTTACTGGGATTAAGGGTGTTGAACATGGTAAAAACATGTTTGAACAAAAAATTGTATTATTAATATACACGAATATCAATTAACTGTACTGTATTAATTATAATAGTCCAAATCTAGCCTGTTTGTAGTAATGCATTATGCATTAATATAGAGTTTTACTGATGTGTGCTGGTGATTCATCTGCTATTCAAATGACTTTAGATTTAGGTGGAACTGTGATTATTTTTTTGGAAAAAAGACAGCAATGAATAAGTTTTATAATGGTCTTTTGTGAGTTAAGCTATTTCTGAGTTATCTAAGCTAGATAGCCAAAAAGCATCAACTTAAAATGTAATTTATCATGTTTAGTCTTTTAATAGCATTTAACAATGTTTGTGTGGTTTGAACAGGTCCTGCTGTTTCCCAGTCAGCCACCTTCACAGTCAGGCCGTTTTTCTGTCTCGTTAAGCGGAGAGCTGACCATTACAGATGTGCACAGCGAGGATTCTGGGTACTACATCTGCCAGGCCATCAGTGTGGCAGGCAGCATCTTGACCAAAGCCCTGCTGGAGGTGGAAAGCAGTGAGTAAATACTTCAAACTACCTTTGGACACACACACATACACTTGCCCTTTCATACACCCCCACCAGCTCCATCAAACACCAGCGGTCGGCTTGTATTGATATTTTAATATCAAACTAACTACATTAAAGGTCCAGAACTGTACATGTAATTTAATTGCTTGTGTGAGGCCTTATCACAAAGATTTGAGTAATATTTTTGTTTGCGTTTGAACAAATTGCTGCTTCGCCCCGCCGTAGCCTTTTTGCTCTAAACCAAAATAAATTAAAAAGTCTTCAAAGCCGCCCCAAATTAAAATTTCTGCTTCTGCAAATGAGAGAACAGCAGGAAGCTCTGGAGACGTAATCAGAAAGGACAGGGCACAATTGAGCTATGCAAATAACCCCAGGAACATATGCCGCCTCCGTCATGCTCCCCGGTAACAGGATAAACTGTTTATGTGTACTCCACGTGTGTGCACGTGTACCAAACTGAGTCTAGGCACATCACACGAAAAACCTTCGCCAAGAGTCCAATACCTGCACAGTCTGCTGTAGGTTTGCTAAAAAAATCAGGCTTATAAAATATAATCACATTTCCCAGAAACCCCTGTGCCTGTTGTGGCCTCTAAAGATGACATCCCTGGCATGGTTGGCATCATCTGACTGATGTTTGCTGTAATGTACTTACCTGATACATGATGAAATGATCTATGGAAGGACATATGTGTGTGCAGGGTCACTGCACCCAAGGATGGTTCTCGTGCCTATGAATTTCATATCATGTAGAAACACAACTCTGTTTTGTACAGCCCTCATCTTCTTTCTGACCTTATGGTCTTTTCTTTTTCTTACCACTGTGGAGGGAAAATGTCAGAGTTGCAGGCTGCCTTTTCCAGGTCCTTGTTTTTTCAAATGAGAATGGTAAAGTAACTGAATTGTCAATTATTTATCTATGGACTTTTCTCCTCGCCTAGGTCAATAGACAGTAGGTTTTTCAGCTCTAGTCAAACAAATAATAAATTATTCATGGAAACACGGCTGTGTTAAGCCATTGGTCTATAGAAAGAGATGCAGCTGAACGAGAGGAAATGGAAGAATAAATTGTAGAAGAACATGGGCGACTGTAATTAGTGCCGTGTTGAAATGTATTATCATGCATTTTACATGCTATATTGCCGCATACCTTTGAACTTTCAAATTGCACAACTACCTGTGTGGAAAAGTGCAGTAAAATGCCATTTTTTTCCATTCGATGCTGTAAGAACATACATAAGAGGTATATGAACATGGTCACATAAATATTCTTATTAAAGGTGCACTAAGCGATTTTTGCCAAACGATGTTGATATTTGAAAGCACCAAAACAAACATGCCCATACCCCAACAGGACCTCGCCCCTATTTTGATATATCTCCACCCCACATGTATGTACACAACCCTGGCATAACGACGATCGTGGAAACAAGTGAAGATGACATACAAGCATATTCAAACAAAAGCCAACATAGATAAGTTGTGTGAAGCAATGCAAAATCAGCGTTAATCACCTATCAAAAAGAAACAACGCAACCTCGTCATCCGATTTGAGCCCTCCGCACTTCTTGAGTTCTCTCCACCGTTGGAAAGCTGCTTATATTTACGCGGGTCCTACCTCTTGCCTGATCGTAATCCTTCTTTTTAATGTTTTGTTCCTCCGATATTTTCCTCTTTTTTTTTTTCATCTTCCAGTTCTCTGTCTGTAGTCAATCTACTAATATCTGTCCTGTACACTCAAATTGAGCGCTCTCTTCTCTCTGTCATTACAGTACACGCCTCCTTACTGCTGATTGGCTGCAAGTGTGTTTTGGGACATGGTCCGACACTGCGGTCAAAAGAGCTTTTCAAAAATTGCTTAGTGCACCTTTAATGAAGACAGTGGAAATAATCTTACATAAATTGCAGTTCCTTTATAGCTTTACATGATTTCATGTTTTGTTTTTGTTTTTCAAAATGTATTTAAAAAGTACAAAAAAAAAATGTAAAGCCATTTTTTATACATTACCATACCAGGTTTGGGTCATTAACATTTTTCTATGTTTTTGAAAGACGGCTGCATTTATTTGATCGATATTAGTATAGTGATATTGTGAAATCTTATTACAATTAAATATATGGTTTCTATTTTATTTAATTTATTATTTATTCCTGTGATACACAGTTGAATTTTCAGCAGTCGTTACTTGATTCTTCAGAAATCATCGTAATATGCTGATTTGGTGCTCAAGAAACATTTCTTATTATTATCAATGTTGAAAACTGTTATATGTTGAAAGCAGAAAACGTGTATGTGTGTGTGTGTGTGTGTGTGTGTATGTAATCCCACATCCATCTTTGAATGGAGCACAACATAAGTCCGAGCACCTCTACCACTGATTATTTCATAAAAACTACATAATCTTCTTGAGGAACTTTTCTTTATTTAATACCATGCAGCTTTAGAGTACATCCATCTTTACCAGTTATTGACCCATAAATGTTGTACAGCAAGCTTAAAAGTGCAGAATAATTTTATTATAACACAACACAGCCTGCTAAAGGTGTTAAAATGCATTTGGCTCAGTTCCTTTATGCAATAACATTATACATTCATTTCAAAAAGACTTTATAACTGTACTATGACTCAGATTATACCCAGAGGCCTGTGTCATTGATCTAATTAAAATCAGATGAATTACTGATCTTTTCTGTTTGGCAGACTATAAGAGTGTGAAATAAATGGCCACTTAAATTCAATGTTTTCCCCCTTTACTTTTACCTTTTGCTGAACATTTGATACTTTTTTTTTTTAAGCAATTGTATTTGTTTTTGTCATTACATCTCATAATGATATTGTATTTTACCATCATGTTACTCTCAGAATCTCAATTAGCATAATTCATAGTGTGTCTTTTTCAACAATCTCTTGTGTATAATTTGAATGAGGTGGATGATATGGTGGTGTTACATGCAAATTTGGTTCTTGTGGCCCACGCCTCTCTCATTCTCTTCACCCTTAGCCCCATCCGACCGGATCCCTCCCATTATCCGTCAAGGACCAGCCAACCAGACACTCGCTCCGGGCACCACGGCCCAATTGCAGTGCCACGTGATGGGCAACCCTCTTCCGAGCATCCAATGGGAGCGCGACGGCCAGAGAATCCTGGGCAACGACGAGCGCATTAGCCTAATGGAAAACGGCACTTTACAAATCACAGCCCTGCAGGTACTTCAGTCAAGATAGTGTTTAAGGGTGCTCACGAGGGTCTGTTTTTCAGCATCTATGGCTTTTATTTGGTAAAATGCTAATACTATAATCCCCAGGGGATAATAACGTTTTTTGTTTTTTTTTTCCCCAAATCGAGCCCTCTTCAGTGCATGTCCCGTCACAGGCGGCTCTTTTCGTTGACAGACACCATATGCTATTATGCAATATTCCATATGAACATATTTCACTTGCCATGCATTTTCAGACACGCCGATGTGACGTTTAGACACAGACGACTGCTGTAAAATGTCATTACCTCTATCCGATCAATGGCGGGGGCATAAAACGCGCAATCGAGTTTACAGCAAACAGGCAAGCTTAATTAGCAGATTGATTTTAATACTTGCTCCGTGGATGGTTTCGGGGTGACCCAGCCGCTCATGCGAGAGTTGTGCAAGGCGATAAAACCGGTAATTATGATTGTAATGGGAGTGTGTGTTGTCATTAGTGTTAGCGCATGCTAGCCTAATGAAATCCATTCCTCAAGGCCTCAGGGGTGTGTGCGATTGCAGGTTTCACCTGAGGTCGTGGCACTGATGTGTTAATTGATTGTGCCCGGGAATGATTAACAGTCACTGATGCCTTAATTAAATGCTCATTCTGGGATATAGAAAGGTGGGGAGGCTAGCAATCTTTATGTGCTACTCTCAGCAACCTTGTACTCTCTGCAATGTTTGCATCACCTTAAACGTGCCCTTGATATTCAGTGCAGTAACTTCACGGACACCTCACGCCAAAAATTTGTGCAAATTTAAGTAGCAGCCTCGTTTATCAGTGAGAATTTAAGCTTTTGTGTTGAGTTGTGTTTATTTGGCTTGTTAAACATTGCATGCTTTGTTCAGATGGGCATCTTTGGCTCTGGTGTTGGCCCTGTCCTCTCTGGTAGTATGGTGCCTCCGTTGGCCCCCTTTAGTCCACGATTACCCCGGCATGATGGGAGAGCACAAGGGGGCACGGAGACTGGGGTTTGCACAGATGGTAGCGTGCGAGTGTGTGAAGGAAGGGAGAGAGTAAGGGAGAACGCTGTGAAAAGGTGCCATTATACCGGGAGAATCGCCAGAAACTGCCTGCTCTCGACTGTGCCAGGGGAGTGAGGGAAAAAGAAATGTGAAAAAGAATAAGTGTGTGTCTGTTGGACTGAGAAAAACTAATAGCTTGGAATAGTTCACCCCAAAATTCGGTCATTATTTATTCTCCCGTTTTTTTGTTGTAAAGGGAGATTTTTTTTAAAGAATATCCTGGGCCAGTATTTTTAGTATAATGAAAAGTGAGTGAGGATGGGACTGTCAAGCTCTAAAATAACAAAAAGAAAAAGCATGAAAGCATATCATATGACTTGTGCACAACATTTCAAGACTTCTGAAGCCATATGATACTGTAGCTTTGTCTGAGGAACAGACAAGTGGTTTTTTATTATTTATATGCTATTTAGTTTGTATTAATATTTTGTATTAGCTTTTATTTGTTTGTTTTTTTTTCAGTTTTTATTTTAATTTTAATTTAGTAATTTATGTGTTTTATTCATTTTTCTTTTTTTATATAAATTTCTTTTCCATTTTAACTGATTTTTATTTCAGTTGTAGTTCAGTCATTGTAGTACTTTAACTTATTTTTTTAGGTTTAGGTTTTAATTTCATCAAATGTTTATATGTTGTTTTAAATCAACTATTTTAGAACATTTTAATACATTTGGTTTTACAATTGCTCTTGTCACCTTTATAAGAGTTCATGAAAGTAGTGATGTCTGATACATGATAAATTATTCTTTTAAATAAAATCTTTTCAGTGAATCAGCTGATTCAGTTCACAAAATGTTTAAAGGGTTAGTTCACCCCAAAATGAAAATTATGTCATTAATTACTCACCCTCATGTCATTCCAAACTCGTAAGACCTTCTTTCATCTTCGGAACACAAATTAACCCTCTGGTTCTCCTTATTTTGGAGTGACCGGACACCTAAAATTTAACTTTCCCCTCCGCCAGTAAAATCAATTTAACATATTTTTGTTTAATAATATTTTTTCTTTTTTCTTTTGTATTTTGAGAGAATTTCATGGTACTAATTAATATTTATGCAATAATTATGATAAAATTTTCACATTGAAAATAATTAATTTTCAATGTGAAAATTAATGCCTTTAAAATCCATTTTTAATGCCAGATTAGTGCCATCTGGTGAGAGTAAAATAAGAAAAACATCTGCAATTCCAAGGTTTAGCCCATAGATTCCTATATAGCTCTATATAAAAGGCCTATAAATTCTCTAATTGTTTTTAGACATAAATAGTTATTTTTATTGATAAGTTATGGGTTTGGATATATATATTTAGACATTTTCAAACTTTCAAACTTTTTGTAAAGGTTTAGATTTTTTTTGGTTTGAAATGTTGATTTAAAGCATCAGTTTTTGAATTATTATTAATACAGTCAAACCTGAACACAGAAAAAGCATTTTGTTACACAAAATATTAAAATTCTATAAAAAGTAACAAAAATGAACAGGATTTTTTTTATTATTTTTTTTAATTTTTTTTTTTATCAGAGCTGAATCCTTCTTGGTCTGATCTGATTTCAACCTCTTGTTTCAGTTTTCTGAGTTGTTATGGCTATATGGTTATAACCATACCAATTCATTTGAATGTGTATATTTGTGTATGTGTGTGTGTATGTGTCTGTGAGTGTGTGTATGTGTGTGTGAGTGGATGTGCCTGTTTTGCACTCTTGATGTTTTAGAGTTTCACCCTGTCATTGCTGTGTACTTTTTTCTGCATTGTGGCAGATTTGTAGATTGTACACACAAAAAAATTGCTGAATTTTTGTGTTTTTGTCAATTTCCCATTCATTTCCTATGGTCGGTCATTTTTGACCGAAGAGCACAAGTGTGACTATTTTTTTTACGACCACTTAGCCTGCTCGAATCAAGCCCTCAATTTTTTTGTGTGTTCACATTCCAAATGCCATAAAAGTCACCAAGTTTCGTACCATTCCGATGAAGCTGTGATTTTTAAAAATTCAAAACAGAAAATTTTTCGGTCAAAAGTGACCGAAGAGCACTAGAGGGTTAAGATATTTTTGGTGAAATCTAAGAGCTATCTGACCCTCCATAGACAGCAATGCAACTGTAATGTTCCCAGGTCCAGAAACGTAGTAAATACATCAGTAAAACAGGTCCATGTGACATCAGTGGCTCAACTTCAGTTTTGCGACGCTACGAGAATACTTTTTTTGCACAAAGAAAACAAAAATAACGTAATTTACTCAACCATTCTTCTCCCCCGAGTTACGTCTTCCGCAATTTTAGAGAGTATCACAATACATACACATGCTTTCCCCTAAGCGTAAACAACGCTTATTACGCAGATTATACGTTCATGCGCGCTTTCCCCCCGAACGTAAATAACGCTGATTACATCAAATACATTCTTGGGTACTCTCCAAAATGGTGGAAGACGTAACTCGGGGGAGAAGAATGGTTGAGTAAATTGTTTTTTGTTTTTTTTTTTTTCTTTGCGCAAAAAAAACATTCTCGTAGTGTCTTGAGCCACTGATGTCACATGGACTGTTTTACTGATGTGTTTACTACGTTTCTGGACCTGGGAACATTTCAGTTGTGTTGCTGTCTATGGAGGGTCAGATAGCTCTTAGATTTAATCAAAAATATCTTAATTTGTGTTCCGAAGATGAACGAAGGTCTTACGGGTTTGGAACGACATGACGGTGAGTAATTAATGACATAATTGTCATTTTGGGGTGAACTAACCCTAAAATTGAATCAACTAATATTGAATCATCCAATTCATTCTAAGATCTGACTCAAAAGAATCTTTCACAAATCTGGTTCTCAGGTTAAATTGACTCAAAGAACTGATTGCACTGCCCACTTTAGGGAAACAGTTCCCATTCATTGTAATTACACGGAAAAGAGAGACCAGCACATTCTTCAAAATATATCATCTTTTGTGTTCCACAGAAGAAAGTTAGTCATACAGGTTTGGAGTGAATGATGCCAGAAGTTTCATTCATAGTTGAGCTATCCCTTTAAATAAGTAGATGATGCGAATGCATATTATCAAAATATTTATCTCCCTATTTCCTTTTCCACTCATGCATTTTTAAGTGTGTTTAGCGCTGAGCCCAGAGCTGCCATCCATGATTAATCAGTCGATGCCCAGTTGCTTACCTCTCTGAGCTCTTCCAGTTTTCCACCAATGACTAGCCAGCACAGCGGAGGTCTAACCAATGAGGTTATCCACTAAAAGAGGAAAAGGTCACATAGAAAACTGTTTCTACACCTTGTGTTTGCTCTCCTCCTCCCAAGAGAGATTCATAAGTGACCAAAATAACACTCTCAACAACACACTCCTGAACTGCCTGAGGATATAAAGCTACTCTTCAATGCATGGGTTCAGTTTCAGACAAGACTTTTTCTGGCTTTTCTACTAAAATCTGCTGTTTACATCAGCTGCTGTTTAACTCATGCTAACATGCATTATGCTGCATAAAAATGAGATTAAGATGAAACAGACACATCACAAGTAAGCAGACAGCAATTCGAGGTCATGGTGTGTAGATGTATGTGTGCATCACCAATGAGTCAAATCCTCAGACGTGTCATTGGTGCCCCTGAGCTGTCAGCACTATTAGATCGCTGTCGAGGAGAGAGAGAAAGAGAAAAGCTTTACTACATCTCTCACTGTCGTAAGCAATTTCTGCCTGACTTCTCCCCTCGGCCCTGTGGTAAAAATTTAATGCCCCTCGTCCTCGCCAATTTGTCTTTGTATTTCCTTTTTCGTTTTGCACATTCAGTACACCCATGCTAACTCAGATGATAGACACAAATATCTTAAATCAAACTGACAGATGAAAATTCAGTTGGGTTCCCACAATGGAAAGATTTTTAGACTTACAGAGACACTAGTATGAAAACAATCTCAAACTCTGATGGAATCATCGGATTAAACTGTTCAGTGTGATTTGCGATTTTAAAGCGTTTAAGGGGTTAGACAGTTGCATATTGATTTCTGTCTAATGTTATTTGCATACACTACCATTCAAAAGTTTGAAGATTTATTTATTTATTTTAATTCAGCATGGATGCATTACATTGATGAATAATCATAATAAAGACATTTATACGGATTCCTATTTCAAATAAATACTGTACTTTTGACCTTTCTATTGATTAAAGAATCCTGAAAAAAATTTATTACGGTTTCTACAAAAATTTTAAGAAACACAACTGTTTTCAACATTGATAATAATAAGACATGTTTCTTGAGCACCAGATCAGCATATTAGAATGATTTCTGAAGGATCATGTGACACTGAAGATTGGAGTAATGGATGATGAAAATTCAGCTTTACTATCACAAAAATAAATTACATTTTAAGATATATTAAAATAGAAGTTATTTTAAATTTTAATATTTCACAATATATACATATATAAATATAATTTTATTAAAAAAACAGACTTTTAAATGGTAGTGTATATTAGTGTGGTAGTAATAAGCATAGAAATACATAATGCACACAAATATTGAATAAAACACTATTGTAATTAGTTTTAACTATTTTTATTAATACTTTTCCAGGTTGAATGAATTACACATATTTGTGATTAGAAATAAGGAGATTTTCTCAACTTGTCCACCGTCTTGAATGATTTTTTTTTTTTTTTACACTTGTCGCAATGCATTGTGGGGCTTCATTATTTGTGAAAGATACAGTTTATAGTTTGCCTGTTATAGAAGTAATTACTTTGTCTCTGTATTGGGTACATGCCTATGATGCTGTAAAATATGCCAACATACGAGCTCACTGGGTTTCACAACAGCACATTATTTTCTTCCTGTCTCTAATTTCAATAGTAATAGGAAAAAATAACTGTTGATCCTGTATTACTGCGAAATAATAGGCAATTTCAAGGAATTTGTGCTCATTTGTCAAGATTTCCACGCTGCTCCAAGCGGAGTGAGGCAATGCATTGTGCTCGAGTTTATCCATACAAATGCTGACCCTGAGCCTGCTGTTGCTAGGAAACGGACTCCGGGGCCTACACCTGTGTTGCCTCCAGTTTGAGTGGAGAAACGAGCTGGAGTGGTGTACTCACAGTAAAAGGTAAAAAAAAAAAAAAAAATACACACAAGTGCTCCATCATCACTTTATGTGTCCTTATCCTTGACAAACTGCATCGTATCATCTTCAAACTGAGGGTGCCGCTTCCATTGCAAGTTTGTTCAGTAGATATATGCGTCCATTTACTAGAGTAGTACTGACCTGAGATCAGATTTTTCCTGTTCAGTATTGATTTCTGTTATAATGTCCTATAAATCTAGACTAATACAGAAACGGCAAGAGTTTGCTGATAGACTCTGCAAACAGAACCATACTTCACAGAATGATAACTTGGATGGCATGCTATAGCCTAATCTTATCTTTACAGAGAGTGGCAGCCTCTCTGTAGCCCCGGTTTCAGAGCCATACCAGCTGCCCGGTCCACCCCAGAAGCCCGTCGTAACTGATGTGACCCGTAACAGCGTGACCCTGACCTGGCAACCGAACGCACATGAAGGCGGAGCGGCTGTCACCTCTTACATCATTGAGGCTTTCAGGTGAGCTGGTGCACTCTGTAAGTGTCTCCATCCTGTTTGTTTTCCTTCCTAGCCAAGATAATATTGTTTCTTGCCAGAGGCTACTACAGGGGTCTATTCTTCATTTTTTATTAATTCACTGTCACTGTCTTAGCGTCGCTGGTCAGCCGTGACAGACGGGGTAATACCACCGCGTGACTGCCCCGTCCCTGACCCCTTTCCCACGCTCTACTGCTCCTCACAGTCATGCGAGGGCAGCTACATCCTGCGCTTACATCTCACATCCTGCCTCCTACAAGAATCACTCCCCTCAGGCGGCAACCTACTGCCAGAGAGATCTAAATTAATAGCAACTGTATTGGTGTTCTACAATTGAATTTCAGACATGGACTGGAGAACTCTGGCATGTTTAAAGGGGGATATAGTTTTATGAATTATTGAATTATTCCATACATTTAGGTTTCTTGTGGCAGTTTAGTAATTTAGCTTTACTTGACTGTTTTCCGCCCTCTTATTAAGAGGTTTGCAACGGTGCCTGTTATGTAAATGTCCTCTGTTTTGATTGGCTAACCTCTGCATATCGGCATAGCACACAGCGTTGTTCATTAGGGCAGGCTACGTTTTTGGGCAGTTATGAGCACATGATAAAAAAAATTAAATTAAATAAGATAAAACAAAATTAAAAAGTTAATTGCGAGTTTTTATCTCACAATTCTGACTTTTTTCTCAGAATTGCATGATATAAACTCGCATATGTGAGTTATAAAGTCAGAATCGTGAGATATTCTGAGTATATATCTTGCAATTTTTTACTCTCACAATTCTGATTTTGCGAGTTATAAAGTCCAGTTCTGATGGGGAAAAAAGACTGAATTGTGAGATTTATCTTATGTTAAGCACAATAATGGAGCTTCAATGTGTGTGACAGTCATGGCAAAATAATAAACAAGGTATCGGAATAATTGGAGATTAAGAAAAAAGCTTGCTTGGTAAAAATTAATAGAAAAAAAAACTATAAATAAAAAATAATATAATTAAAAGTGTGTGTGTTTACATGCCTGTGTGGTTTTACTTGTTTGCAGTTATTTGATAAAGGCCATTTTTGTATCTTGCACCTACTAGGCTCATCTGGTTTAATTCAGTAATGTTTAACACTATGTTTTTTAAAAACTTGGTGGAAGTTATTAGATTAATCGTGCTTATTTTATTCTCTTGGCAGTTCTAATAGGATACATATAAAAAAAATCTTCTGTTTTTACTTTTATACAATAAGTTAAAAATATATGCTTTCAACTTTAAAGTATTCTCTCAGTAAAAAAAAAAAAAAAACTATTTATATTGTAATGATTTGCTTTAATATTATCAAAAAGCCAATTATTTAATTAGTAATCTAAGAGTCCCTCATACAGGTTTGTTCATAGAAGCATAGCTTGAGAAATATTCTCACTCTGATAGCTG